>CM057816.1:43052412-43107412 GCA_030067965.1 Latrodectus elegans | reverse complement strand
ATTAATAAAAGTAATTTATAAACTGACCCCAGATACATAAACAAATTACAAAATTAAAATTGAATTCAAGAAATAAAATTGCAAGAAATAAAACTGCAATTTTAGTATGCAATTTTATTTTATTTACTAAATTTTTTTCTAAATAGTTTAATAGCATTACCTTCTGCACTGTGACTTTCATCGTATTTTCAACACATATGGTTGCAAAAGACGTATCTCTTTAAAGTCTTTTATTAGGTTAAGTTTAACTTCCAATGAATGAAAACATTTAAGTTTCTTCCCTTCAATGTGTTTACTAAACACAATTGTAATTTTTCAACACATACTGGAACCCATAAAAATACACAAAAATACAAAATTCGCAGTTAAATACATCATAGTCACACTAATTGTGACGAGTTCCGCATCAGTAGACATGCAATAAGGCCAACAATACTTCAGCTTCAAACAAAACACATTATTGCGCTAATTCACCTTTTACTTATACATACATATTCTTACACACATACATATATGTATACCTAAATAGCTCTACGGTTAAGCAAAGTTCAGCTTTATTGATTCGGACCTTATTGTACCGAGCTTCGGGGTTCGTGTCGAGTGAGAGTTGAATAAAACAGCCAATCAATAAACACAAGACTTTTATTCGTAAAAATTCCATTAGATATACCAGCTGTAACAATCACAATTATACAGCTACAATTCGTCGGATACAGTAAGTAACAGCTTCCAATCACAGGTTTCCAAATACCTCAGGCAGAGAACAGCTTCTCTAGACTAGCAGTCACGACTAATCGTCTTCACTCACTGACTGTCTTCACAAAACTGCCTTTTATGTCGGGCTGCGGTATTTATACCTGACTTGGCGGGGAAATATATCAGTTTCGCCAAGGTTCTGGAAACTTCTATGCTATCTCGCTAAATATTAGCCCTAGAGCTTAGATGATGGATGATTCGAGAAGTATCTATTTCTTGCCAAGTCGCCAAGAATCTCGCCAACTGCCAAGTCACCAAATCATTAGAAAACCCGCTTTTAACGTATAACACTTCTAAATACTGCAATTTTTGACCAAAATGTGAGTATTTCCGATCTGCCTGAGATATTTTAAGACAAATACAATAATTATTTATAATTTGTAACACTATTAATAGGCTTCGGATTAATGAGAGCTTACTATAATTTGTGAGATAATTAAAGTGTGCAAATAAGTTGCATAATTATTCCCAATGTAAAATTAGTTATTCATTGTTAAAGCTCTAGTAAAGTACTTATCAAATGTTTTATTAATAAAAAAAATCAAAAAAATCTGAAATTGAAAAAAATAATATAAAACCGATGTATTTTAACAGTCAGAAAATAGTTCAACTTTTTTTTTAACTGAAGCAAAAGTTAAAATTTATAAAATTAATGGATTTCGCTCCAAGTTATCTTAAAAAATATCAATTCTTATATCTTAAATTTATTTTGTAAACTATCAATTTCTTTTTTTGCTCTAAGATATTTTTAAAAACAAAGATTTTTCAATTTTCTATATCCGTTTTTAACATTATGCAGATTAAAAAAGTTTAACATTTTAGATTATTTAGTGCATTAAATTTAACTATAGTAAATTTATCAATTCATTTCATAATCAAAATTTGCATTTGTTTATATGATTTTCCCTCACTTTCGGAACGCAGTATCTTGTGATGCTCTAGTTTAAGTAAACAAAATATGTTAATGCCCAGTTAAAAATTATGAATTTTAAATGATGAACGTTACGTGGAGAAAGTAAAATAGTTGTATTTTATTAAAAAAAAAATATTGCAAGGCCTAACTGCCAGTTAATGTCGAAGTATAACATTTTCTACGAATGCAAAATATAAATGAGAAGAAAATCAAAAATAAAATCCTAAAGCACTTAACACAAAAATATTGATGATTAACAAATAAATATTTAATTGGTAAGGAAAAGGTTTTCTAGAGCAAAGGGAAAGTCGTGATCGCACCATGGTGCACCCAGTAACAGTAGATCACTTCGGCTTCATTAAATCTTGTAAAGAGAAAAATAATATTTAATCATCCATACTGAAATGAAGGCACAATAGTGAAAACTTACTTTTTTATTTTAGCTACTCACTAAAACAGGATGTAGTTTACACAATTTTGAAGTTTAATAGTGAACATATATTTACATCACATACAGATTTTATTTAAAAATATAGTTCAAGGGAAAAAGATTAGAGATCTCTGTAAAAGATAAAGGAATATTATAAATAAAAGGGAACTGTCGAAGAAGACATCTCCGCAATCGGTTTTTAAAGAAAAAACCTGGACGAGAAAACTTCCAACATCACAATGTTGAATCCAACGACAAATTCCTGAAAATTCAAACAAAACCACTGTGAAAAGCTTTGCGTTGCCAAAAAATAACTCTAGAAACAAACCTTTAAAATAAAAATATTCCATCGGCAAACGATATATTGAAAGAAGATGATATATATAAAGAAGATGTTATCATAAACTCTGAAAACTTCACACTATAATAAACAGTATTTCTCTAAAAATTTCCATTCATAACTGAGATTCTGAAAGTTTCCATTTATTGAAAAATCCCAAAATCTCAATTCTGGTAATTTCTTTTCTAGTTTTCTGTATCACACAACTAGAGAGACATTAAGTCAAATTAAGTGTCCAGTGATTAATTAATAAACTAACCTTCATTGAAAATACAACTTCAAGATGGAGTTTCCAAAAAGTGACAAAACTCGGCAAACAGAGAGAGAGAGAGAGAGAGAGAGAGGGAGACAGCAATAAACAATACATAAGTGATCTGTATTTCGAAATGATATAGAAATTTTATCAATTAAATGAAAATGTGACATTTTTACATCTTAAAGTATGAACAACAAAGATTGTACATTAATGGAATATGGAAGTACAGTACTGTAACTGAAAGACATAGTTTGCTGAATATCTCAGTCAGAATAAGCTGTTTCTCTGCCATCATCCACATTTTCAGGCAGTTAAGTCGCACAGCCATTGGACAGTTAGAATGTGTTTGTGATCACATTTGGACTGATGTCCCATTCACTTCAAAGCAGTTTCAAAGCCGGCAAAGGCTTCACTAGCTGATGATTTTGTATTTGCTTCAAATTGTAGATGATAAGGCCATCTTCTCAATCGACACTTAAAAGAGTTTACCATCATTTACAATTTGAAATTTAAGGTCTTACTCGTAATCCAGTCTCATTATAAATTTAGTACTTATTTCTAAGCATCCAGAAAATTTTAAGAAAATGTTTTTAAATTCCCCAAGGGATACGAGTCTCTCTCTTATTCACATCTTCTCTCTTTTCTTACTTTTCATTTTCTTTAGATATTTCCTTCTCTTCTTCTGTCTAATTTTTTTCTCTGATAATCCGAAAGTGATTTGGATAAGTGAAGCTTGGACAATTGAAGTTTTAGTGTATATTCAAAAATACATATTCTGATGTACATTCCATACTTCATGATGTTTTAAAAAACAATTTAATTTTTTAAGACGAAATAATTTACATTTACTCAAGTTTAGAAATAGTGGGTCTATAGAAGTTCATAAAGATGGATTATCTTAAAAATAAAAAAAATGTTTAATTTAAATAAAACATTATAGTTAAAAGTAGTTCTTCTACCTCATTAAAAGTCCAAATTTTAACGAAGATTTCATTTTCATACATAATAATAATAATTTCAATGAGAAACAAAATCGAATTTCTTAGAATTGATTTCCACAGAATTGAATTTAAATTTTAAATAGAATTTTTGCTTGATAGTTATTAAAAATATAAGGAATTTTTATCATTAAAATGAGAACTAACAAGAGTTTTTTAATACAAAATTTCTCCCTGCACTGTATGTATAGAACTCTTTGTTAACTTGAATATAATTTTATAACCATTTTGTGGTTTAAAATCCAATTAATGTCATTAAAATTTCATATTTTAATATTTTTGCTACTTTCTTTGTTCAAAATGAAAAATTTTATAATTGCTGTTTCATTTTTAAGACTTACCGTTTGTTTTACCTTAATTAGGGGATTTATTTGGATTTCTTTTAGAGATTGCAAAATAAAATACCCAGTTTATTTTTAGAAAAATCTTCGTAAGCAGTTTTATAATTAACAAGTATTTATCTAATTCCTTTTCATTCAAGAATATTCACTTTGTTTTTAGGACTCATTATTTAAAAGTGTTTTCATTATTCTGAGTAAAAGTAACTGTATACTTTTGTAAAGTATATTTTACCTAATTATTATACCACTTCTGATGCGTACTGAGTGTTATTTTCTAAAAGATTTAACTATACATTTATAAAAATGCAACTTTTGAAATTTTAAATTTGTGAAGAATTAGTAGAGTCTACGCTAGCTATAATGGCAAAAATATTTTTCAAGTGAATCTCTTTTGTGACTAATAAAATCTTTTAACAGTTCTTTTAAAACTTTGAGTGCCACAATCCTCATTTTATCGCTTTTTATTTCTTTGATAATTTTACTTCCAGAAAGTATATTTTATAATATAATAAATAAATTATAGTTTCAAGCAATAATAAATAGCTGTTTTATATTACGTATAAATATAGAAATGTATAGAACTTACTTAAATAACATATTATGTTGGTACAAAATTATATGTTAATCGTAGTAAACAAGTAGAATTCATAAATCAATTACAGTTGACTAATTTTTAATTACATTTAATTTCGAAAATATGAGCTGTTTAATAATAGATAAATGGATTTATATGTATTTTGATATTTTAAGCGATGTAAAATACACAGTAAATTTAAATTTTCAAAATTCCTTTTATTTTGTAAAACATTATATTTTCTATAAATAAGTTTTCTGATAAAGTATTTTTTTTTAATCTAACTTGGCTTATAATTTTCAAATGACAAAACCGATGGATGATGATTATTTTAAAAGTAAATTTCTGGATGATTTTTATTTTAAAAGTAAATAAAATTGAGAATTAAAATAAATATGAAAAATGTGTTACTGGTTAATTTATAAAATTTTATAATAAAATGTTACCAATTTTAAATAGTATTACAGAAAGAAAAAAATATTAAATAACAATTTTGCATAAAATATTTGTTAATAAAAGTAAAACTGTGTGCCCGAATTATTTTAAAGAACATACTACAGATTTACATATTCTCTGAACTCTCTGCTTAAAGTATCTCTCTCTCTTTTTCTCTCTATATGTATATATTATGTATATATATATATATATATATATATATATATATATATATATATATATATATATATATATATATATATATAACTACATGGACATCTTTGTTTAGCCATACATTGATCCCGATATGAATTCGTTTCAGAAAAAATCATGAGCAACGTGTAAGAAGATAATATTAAATAAAATTGTTGATAAAGAACTTACAACACCCAATTTATCGTTGCATTTAATTTTCAAATAAAAACATGAGTTTTAGGAAAGATGAAATAAAAAAAAATTGCTGATATTATTATACAATTAATTTACAATGGTCTAATTCTTGCTAATAAGATATTAAACTCTCCAACTGAAAATCAATGAATTTGTAAATGATTATTTAAGTACCTGTAATGATTATTTAAGTACATGTAATATCTCATTATATTATCTCTTAATCTCTGTCTGATAACTTACTTAAAGTTTGCTATCAATCAAAACTTTGTATCTCATTAGTTTATAAATTTTTTTATACTAAAGTATTAAATTTATCATGTTTAAATAGTGAAAATTTTGAGGATTTTAAAAATTTATCAGATATTGAGATATTATAAAATAATCTATCTTAAAATTGATTTATTCCAAGTATTAATACAGCAAAATTTTTTTTATATTGCATCAAAATATATTAATTATTCTTTTCAATAATTTAATTAAATTTTTTTTACATAAATTTTTATTGAACATATAAATTTTTGCCTCTTGTCATTTTCTGGTTGTTTGTTTATGACTTTAAAGAGTGTAGTCGAAATAAACTGACAATATTTCTCCTCAATGTAAAGATACGTGATGATGTATATTATACGGAATTATCTAATATATTAATTTATAGAAATTTATTTTATCAATATTACAAATTACAATTACAAAATTGCATATTACAATACTTTGTGTGTTATTAGTAACAAGAAACTATTTGAACGACTTTGAAAAAGAATGCTATTTAAATGCCCACTATAGATTTTAGTTATTTAGAAACAAATAAAATGGAAATACCAACACAGATTTTAAAAGACAAACTATGCATATATAATCACATCCATAAAAATTTGCACATCAAGAGAAAATTTTCAAAATGAACAAAATCTGATATATGTTAACATTACTTTCATTAGTAAATGATTAGAAATTCAAAGAAAATGAACCATTTATTGCAGAAAAAAATACAAATGAAAGGAACATTTAGTACTTTCTTGGATCCTTACCTGTGCAAATGCACTATGCGATATGAGAAGGTATTGAAGCATATGAGTTCCAAATAATGTTCTCAGACATTTCGTTCCAAAGTTACTGTAAATGAGTCTATAGTTTGATCAAAATCATTGACTGTCAAACTTGCCATCCCAAATGAGTCTAGATATGCTCGATTTGTAAGAAATCTGGGTATTGAGCAAAGTAGGGAAATGATGTAATGGAGCGAAGACATCTGGTGACACCCATTCTGGGTGTGGCTGAGCATAGTCTTGTTGAAAAATGACTCCTTGGAGCCCTACCATGAATGGCAATACATATGGTTAAAGGATGTCACGGATGTTCCTCTGGTAGCAAGGTAGGGCTATCATTGGGCCATGGATCAATATTAAGGGTGATCGTGTATCCTAATCAATGGCATCCTATACCATCACACCAGTTATGAGAAGTTTACCACTGTAAAGCGAAGACAGGATTGAGGTGTTCACCACGGGGCCATTGAAAATATGAACATGATTATCATCATTCCTAAAACTGAATCTAGATCGTTGCTGAAAACGATCTAGTTCCTTTTCATTGTATTGAAATCTCGCCTTGCGCAACACCACTCCTAATGGAGGCCTTGGTAGGGTGTGTCCATGACAGGCAGCATATGTAATAGGCATCGCATTACCAGATGTCCTTCAGCAAAGTGCATTTCGAAGACGCAGGGGTCCTTAGTGAAAGGGCTGCTTATGTCTGAACATAGGCCAATGAGGCAGTTGGTTTTACGTATGGATTTCACATGATGTGACGGTTTTTTATAAGTCTGGTTTATTGATGGAGTCTGTTTACCATGTAAATAACACCACTTCTGTTCATTGGTTCAAATACAACCTCACAGTAAAATCAGAACAGCCTACTAGACGAGATAATCGCAGATATAACTAACCAGTTTCTATCATCCCGATGATTCTCTGCCTCTCGAACACTGACATCTGCTAATATTGTTTTCGATGGTGGTGTAATGGAGTGCATACCCAAACGTTTCCTTTATAAATCTTAAATATATCAGAACTTGCTTACCTGTATTATACTCCAAGAAGAATAGTTCAACGCTCTTTAGTATCATTAAGCAATTACTCCGCATTTCTAGTCATTTGCATATCTGTCTCGCATGTATGTATATATATATATATATATATATATATATATATATATATATATATATATATATATATATATATATATGTATATATATATATACATATATATACATGTATATATTCGTATCGCATGTATATATATAGATACACACACACACACACACACACACACACACACACACACACACACACACACACACACACACACACACACACACATATATATATATATATATATGTATGTATAAACGTTTACTGATTGAAATAGCGAAATAGCTTTCTAACAAAGCAGCATGTAATATAAAGATATTTATTGTTGTAAAATGCATTGTCAGGAGTTTCATAATTCTTGTAAAATCATTGCAATATACTGATAAAATTTTAAAATAATCTAATCTCTTTAAATATGAAATAAAAATTTTGAAGTGAACTAAAATTAGTGTTAATCATATCAGCATAAATGTGACGCACTTTGTAAATGAAACCAAGACGTTTCTCGGAATTAAAAATTTAAAAATGTTAACATACATAAAAATTTAACCATGCATAAAACTCATTAAAAATGGAAAACGTGATATTTAATATTAAAAAGCTTTTATCTTCAAAAAAAAAAAAAAAAAAAAAAAAAAAAAAAAAAAAAAAAAAATGCGAGTTGAAATTTTAGAAATAAATTATGTTTTTAATCAGAAAAAGAGTGAAAAAGCAATAAACATTTTAACATCTGAAAATTTCAAAGAAAGTTTTATCAGAAAAAAATTTGTAATTAATTGGAAATGAACTTCTGTAGAGTTTTTCAGCATCAAATACGCTTCTTGATAGAAATATTTTTTAGTATCTAATTAGAGTTAAAAAGAATATATTAAAACTCCAATATTGATGCAAGAAATTCGAACTCACTAAAATTCAATTTGAGTTCTATTATTTTTAAATAAAAACTCTTAGAGCAAACTTCTACTGAATTTAATTTGATTTTCAGCTTAGAGATTTTTGATTTACTATGGAAATTAATGGAATCTTAGGTAAATAAGTTAATACTCTTTTCTTGGAATATTTATAATTAATTTTACTAATAAAACTATATATGTATTCGTAATAAAAGTGAAGAGATTTCATTGAATGTGGATTATTCAATGAAAATTCAAATGTTTAAAGTTGTCATCTCTAAAACTGAACAATCCTAAAAATGTTTAAAAAGAACTTTTGTATTTATAAATATTTATTTGTACTTATCATTGCTCTTAATATAATATTATTCTCTTTTATGTAGAATTTGATAAATAATACGCAGTATGAAATAAATTTTATTTACATGTACTTATACATACACACACACATATATATATATAGAGAGAGAGAAGAGAGAAAAGAGAGAGAGAAGAGAGAGAGGAGAGAGAAGAGAGAGAGGAGAGAGAAGAGAGAGGAGAGAGAAGAGAGAGAGAGGAGAGAGAAGAGAGAGAGAGGAGAGAGAGATACATACACACGTATATAAAGGTTTCCCCAACAAATTTTTAAAAATTAATTTACTGTAAAAAAATGTTTTAATTATTTGTAACCGAATAAATTTATTATTGCCTAAATATTTATAAGAATTTAATATTTTGTCTTAATATCTGAAAAAATATAATTAGTTCTAAATGGTTAAAAATAGCTACTCCTAAGTTACTACAATTTTCCCCACACTATAAAAATTTCAAAATTAATATTAAATGAAAAATTAAGAGCGTTCTTATTTTCACACTTAAATATTCATAAAACCTAATATCTTTTATTAAGTAGTTTAAATCATTTTAGCATTGGAAATTAATTAAATAAGAATTAGTTTAAATAATTCTACTCAAATATGGCCTTTGTAATCTATTAAAAGAAATAAACCAAATATTGAGTAATAATTTGAGAAGTACATATATTTTATAAAACTTTTTATGAATATATTTAAAAATTTACACTTTAGAATACAAAAAACATAGATAAAAGTCGTATTTCTAATCATAATTTAAACAATGATAAAATACAGAAATTTCTGCCATGATAATAAATAGTTTTATAATAATTTCTTAAAAAATAAGTTATGCCTTTTTTGTTTAATTTAACTATCTAAATCGCTGAGTTTTAGTGTGAATTTACTAGTTAAATAAAATAGATAAGAAAATACATATATTGTAATATAATTCCTGCAACTAATTTTTAGAAATATTCAATATAATTTATTTAACTGTATGAATAATGAAAAAAATAAAGTAAAATTAAATATTAGTAATTTTTGAAAGCAAAATTTTTTAAAACTGCTTTTCTTTAAGATTAAAAATTGGATAAAATTTATTTATGGGTACCCTTTGATTTTGATTGTCAAGATAGTCGCCAAAATGTGAATAAAAATGGCAACCATAAATTATTTTAGTTAAAGCTCTGAAAATACCAGGGTTACTAGAAATTAAATTTTAAAGCCAATATTTATTGCCAAACCACATGCAAGGGGAACCCTATTCTATACCGAGCCCAAAAAATTATTGAATGTTTCAATTAATAATTCAGAGGGAAATCTCCCTTTAATTATCAATCACAAGACTGATTATCAAAAGAAATTTTAAGTAATATATAGAATACATCAAAAAATAATGATTTCTTTTAGTGTTTTATGAAACGTGAAAGAAATGGAAAAATTTAGAAAGTTAAATGAAGAATAAAATGTTAAAATTTTGTTCTCTTTCATTCCACGAGTTCAATTTTAGAAATTCAACATTGAAGTCCCAAGGTTATTATCTCAAGAGATCTAATTCAAGTCACGAGTTAGTGCGTGTATATTTTTCGTTAAAAATCTTTTCTTGTCAAAGTTTAACTTATGAGTAGAATAACTGAAATTAATCTTAGAATTTGATATTAAACGTTTCAGTGTATTCAAATAATGATTATAAATTTTGAAATTTATTTTAACGATAACATTGTAATTTTTAAATTTTTCACTGTTTTTCATTTAAATTATTTTTTATTCTAAAAGTGACTCAGTTTGGAAAAACCTCAACACATTAGTTTAGTTAATAATAAATAATTCATATGTAGTCAGAATGATTGTAATGCATTGTCAAGCTGTAAAAACTGAAAGAAATAAAATAGGTATTTTTGTAAACAGAACATCAAAATATAAGGTAATTAAAATAAATATATTAGAAAATTTAAATATAAGAGATATTTAAAATAAAAGAATATTAGAAAAATTTTAAATTTCTCATTAAATTGATGCAACACAAATTAAGGAAGAAAATAAAGCATTCCTAGTTTTTATTTTATCTTTAGGTGAGTTAAAACTTCTTGACCATAGTTCTATCTTCAAAATTTTAATATTTTTATTGAAATTAAATACTAAACTAACCAAATAATATCATACATTATATATCATTATGCGTATATCTAATTGCCTAGTATAACTAGTTGCAGAACAGCTGAAAACATAAGAAAAATTGTTTTTCCCAGACATCATTGCATATTTATGTGGCAAGAAAATATTTAACTAATAGTGGGCTATATTCATGTCTTGCACAGAATATAATCCAGGAGATCCAGGCACAGAATATAATCCAGGAGATCCAGGCACAGAATATAATCCAGGAGATCCAGGCACAGAATATAATCCAGGAGATCCAGGCACAGAATATAATCCAGGAGATAATCATGATAACACAATTTGGATTTTTTTAAATACTTTTTAAAACCTTGTTTGGGACGTCGTAGCCGATTGGTTAAGGCATCGGCCTTCAATCCGGAAGGATGGGGCTCAATAATTCTTCTATAGTGTTCTAATTTTGCTATAGATGAAATAAAATTTTTTTTAAATGATAATTATTAGAAAATTAGCATATGAACAAAATGAAAATTTGCAATAAGACATGGCTGACATTTTTCTAAAGCTGATCAATTTCGATCTATATGTAAATATTCAGGATAATTGGCATTGGTTGAAAGATAATTGTTTCATAATGAGAAATGCAGAGAGTACAATATATTCAATATTTATATCAATGAATAAAATGAATAAATTCATAGCAGGATAAATTAAAACAAGTGATTGATTCATCAAAATAATTACAGAACATTGATGATATTGGTGGTTATATAAATACAAGAGAAATAGTTTTATGTTCCAATCAATTCTAGTGTGCAGAATCTTTTTGCATACGTAACTGTTGTATAAGTTTATAAAAGAAAAGATATTCCAAAACAGTTATTTCAGATGTGCTGTTTTAGATATGGTAAATACTTATCTAAATGCTTTAATAATAAGAATAGAGTTGCACTGTTCTCTGTTATTTCTATTTAAAATCTATCACTATGCTTAACATCGTATATATTAATTACAATTCATACTTGTGTATGTAAAATAGTTTCAATTGAAAAATAATCATTAAAATTAATATATAAATAAAATATATGAAAAAATAAATTTAATTCAAAAAACTGATAAATTGATTTTTATTCTTCTCATTAGGAGAGAAATTTTATTAATTATAATTTTAAGGGATACTTTTTGGATTAAAAAATTGTTACTTATTTTTGATTTTCAAAAAAATTAAAAATATTAAGAAGTGAAATAAGCATCTCTCCCTAAATACTTTTGAATGCATAAATTATTTAGCAAGTAAATAAATTGCGACAGGAATTTTGCATACATTTAATCTGTTTAAAAAAATTGAATGAAATAAATAAAGTTACATAATATAATTAATATTTAATTCATGAAATAAATTAAGTATTCATAAAATAAGCATGAGGCATTATCAGTTATAGAGAATTATTTAAAAGTTAACTATATATATGTATATATATATATATATGTATATATATATATATATATACATTATATATACATATTATATATATATATATATATATATATATATATATATATATATATATATATGTATATACAGGGTGCGCCATAAATTTGTGCAAACTTTAAAAATTAAAAATTAATTAAAAAAGCACAAATGATAATAAAAAAGTGTGGTTTACACCAATGGCATCAAAAAGAAGGCGGATTTTTTATCAATAAAAAATTAATTCGAAGCATGGCCGATAGGTGGCACTGCGGTGTCAACACGAAGTTGATTTATGCAAATCAGGTTGACAATAAAACACCTGAATGGACATGGTCTCTTTATTTGATGCCGCTCAGTCAGTAAAATGACTTCTTTTGCAAACGTTTGGTGAAGACCGAGTGATAAGTCGAAGTTGTAAGATCAAATGACCCCCAAGATCACCAGATTTGACTCCTGTAGATTTTTGGCTGTGGGGTTATTTAAAATCCCTGGTGTACCGATCCGCCCATTCCACCCTGTCGGAACTTAAGCCATTCAGCAGATCGCAGATTTCTCCAGGCATGCTGTACTCAGCTGTCACAGGTGTTGAGACTCGCTTTACTTGCCTCATGCAATCTGGTGGAGTTCATATTGAACAACTTCAGCTTACATAAATCTTTGAAAATCCAGAATTGTATTAGTATTGTGTTAATTTGCTTAAAACTTTCATCATCAGCGCCACCTATTGGTCATTTTTTAACTAATATTTTTGTTTTTAAAAAATTCGCCTTTTTTGTGATGCCATTCCTGCAAACCAGCAAACCACACTTTTTTTTAACAATATTTGTTCTTTTTTTTAATTAAGTTTTAAAGTTTGCATGAATTTATGGCACACCCTGTATGTATGTATATATATATATATATATATATATATATATATATATATATATATATATATATATATATATATATATATATAAAAATATATATATATAGTCTCATATTTATCTTGTTTAATGAATATTTTATTAACAGAAAATATTGATTAAAATAATTTTAAAACAATACTTTTCTAGTATTTTATAAGTTTAATTTAAATACTATTTACAAGACTTTTATCCTCTCTTCCCTTAAAAATTTGCAAATATTTTCTTAGATTCGTTATTAAAGGATATTTTCATTATTTATGGAAAAATATTTTTTCTCATCAAAAAACATTAATACTTTTTGTCTATACTAAAGTGTGAAGTATTTTAACTAAAGTATGAAGAGAGTATTTTTTTATAAGTATATAGTCATTTACTATTAATTAGGCAGCTACATTTTAGAAAAATCATTTTAGATATAAGATAACCTGATTTTAACGGTAATTTTTTCTGCATTACATTTCTTATTTGATTAATATATTTTTGTAAAATATTTATTTAATATTAAAAGCATATAATAAAAGCATGCAGCAAAACTTTTTATTACGGAAAATTTTTCTTCACTTTAAGGTGTAATGTGCGTTCAATTATTCAGACGTATTCATAGATATTCTGCGTCTTAAAATTTATAATATTATTGGTGTCTCATCTACCGGATAAAATCTGCATAATGAAATTATTTGTTTGAAATACGTAGAAAAAGGATTAAAGAACTATATATCTATAACCCATATATTTCGAAAAAAAATGATAGAGGAAATTTATGACGTCATATCTGGTGTACGAACAAATCTTTATTGAGAATATGCATGGTAAATTAGCAAGTTTTTGCCGTTTTCACTTTTCCATTCAATAAAGTGAGAATAGATATGCAATTTAGTGTATGCTGTGGTATACACACTGGTCAATGGAGAGTAGGTATATCAATCTTTATAAAAGTTAGTCCACCGAGCACTTTCATCAATCGTAAATCGCACAGAAACGAAGAGAAATGGACGTGTCGAAGGAGATCGTATGTTGTTGTTCGCATCACTACTTCAAAGCGGGCTCCTCAGCTGCTGCATCAAGTCGCCGAATATGTCAAGCGTTTGGAGATAGTGCTATGAACAAACGTACATAAAGGCATTGGTTTCACAAATTTAGTTCGGAAGATTTGTCCCTTTGTGAAGAAGTACCTTGTGGACTAGTCTTCAAGTGGTTCACTCTGAGCTACTATCAACAGGGCAAACGGTCTCTGTGAACCTGCACTTTCAGCAAAAGGAACGTACACAACAGGCATTGCAACAGAAGGAGACAGTACTGGTTAATAGCAAAGATGTACTGTTCTTGACCTATAATGGGAGGCCGCATGGTGCGTGAACTTCCAGGAATACTATTCCGCGACTTGGTTTAGGAGATTTTGTGCCATCCTCCTTATTCACATGACCTTGCACCATCTGATAACAATCTTTTCCTTTCCCTGCCCAATCATCTTCATGGAAAATTCTTTACCAATGAAGCAGACTTGCGCCAAGACCTGACGGACCTCTTTGCATCTAGGACCCCAATGTTTTACAACAAGGGGTTTGAACAAATGGAGACAAGTTGATAAAATCTGCTGGATGCGTGATGGTGATTACTTAGAAGTCTAAGAATAGGCTACATTTTCTGTATGTGATGTTCTTGTGGATCATTAAGCTCGTCTAGAAATTTCTGTTTTACCTTATAACATTGGTATTTTCATAGCTTACTGAGAAATGCTCGCGTGCATCGTAGAATAATACTATGCTATTGTTTGAATCTTATTTAAAAGACAGTATCGAGTAGTTACTGGTAATCACATTAGCTGTGAGCTGGAATGAGAGCTTCAACTACACTATTACAGGTTCATATATGTCAAATATATGCTGGGAATAATTCGAACATCATATTGTGTTAAAATTGTGTAAATATTTTATATCTATTTTCTAATAATTTTTTGTGCACCGAATATCTCTTCCAGTGATTTTTCTCGAAAACTGTGCATGATAGAGGTAAAGTTCTTTAGAAATTTTTTATGCATTTGAAATGAGAAATCTGATTTTAAGTAATTTATACGGTCTTAATGAGATACTTATATAAAGAATCATTAGCACTTACTTATTAGAATATTAAGCCGAAGGTAGAGAAATTAGAAAAATAATTGATATTGAAACATTATGTTTCTATAAAAAATTTGAAAGGGAAAAGTTCTTAAATCAGCATATCTTTGATATCTTATAGACACATTAAATTAATAATAATTAAAATTAAAACTTTAATTTAATGTAAAGAAATATTTGATTTACTGCATACTATAGCTTCTATGATAACATGTTAAAATAATATATATGAAAATGCTTTAAATTTTTAAATATTAAAACGTTTTAGAAATAACATTTTAACGAAATCAAAAGAAAACATATTTTTTTAATTTTTAAGTTCATAGGAAGAAGGTTTAAGTTATACATTTTATGCAAAAAAATATTTTATTTCAAGTCTGTCTAATATGCAATATATTAATATGTATGCAACTATTATATAAAAGCAAATATAAATTTTACATTGAACTTAAATATTTTAAGTATTAATGCAAATACAAAAAATAGTTTTAGAAACAGGATAGACAGTCAACAGCAATACGGGCACGTGATGTTAAAAATATGATGCATTATAAATTGTAAATCGGATTATTATAGAATAGCATTAAAATATTCTTAAAGTGAAATATCATTTCTTATAAATAATGTAAATATAATTTCAAGACCAAATAAATATTGTGAATAATTTTGTCATCAAAAATTAAAATAAAGTTATTTTAGTATTAAGATTTTGTTTCCCTGATTCAATTATTCATGCATGATAAATGATCATATAATTTGAATCGCTTAAGATGATTTTTATTAGCTTTTCTAGTTTAATTATCTAAATAAAATGTTAAAAATTATATAAAATTGTGAACTGTAGGCATAGTTTTTTTTTAGAACATTTTAAGAATTTTTAATAAATTCAAATGCATGAGGAACTAAAGTATTGAAAAATGATTCGCAGTATATACAGGCTAAATATATCATTACTAAAACTTTATCAAACGTGATAGAAATACTTTTTGCTTTAAAGACTGCGAAAATGTAGTGACTATATTTTAACCATTGACAAGTATATCTAAGCAGTTTTGTGTCGTATATTCAAGCTTTTGATGCTTTAGGGTATAATATTTCTTACGTTTGATTCCGGGCACGTATCAGCAGTTTCTGCTATCATTTTTGTTTATGTTCTACCATTCAATATTTTCTTCAATTCATCATTTGGTATGACATTCTAAGACAAGTATGAATGCTTTTTTAGTAGAATGTTCTAATATTTAACTTCACAACAGCATAAAGAGTTAATATTTATCAAGATTGACATATATATTGACAAAAATTATATTTACCGATAAAAAGTTAATCAGATTAGGTATAGTTCATACTCATTTCTGTTAATTTTGTTGATTAAAGTTATAAATTGCATTTTTGATTTTAGATATTATATTCAAATGTTTTTTATTGACTAAGCTAATTAATCTTAATGAATATAATTATACCCGTATGTTTGCAAAGAAATCTTCTCATGAAAATTTAGCTTTATATAGAATTTTTCTTATGATTACAATATTTTTGGATAGTTTTTATTTATTTGAAAATTATGAAGGAGTTTTCTATTTATTCATTCATAAATTTTAAGAAAAAGGAATAAAGCTCGTAAAGTGGCTGAAACATTAGAAAGAATGAAAGTTTCATGATTATATATAATTTTAAATAAGTTTATGTATTATATAAAGTACCTAAAATCATAGAAATATACGTAAATATTGCTTATGGATATTAATTTCAATAATATCAGATTATTTAACACCATACGTGAGGTATTTTAAATTAAACACCATATGTATATTAAGCCAAATTTTAAATAAATAAGATAATTGATTATTAGTTTTCAGCTCAAGTTTAGATTTCTTAATATTTGTAAATTATGTCAGAATATATAGGAAATGCTTTTTCGCAGCAAAATTCCTCTTTTCTTTAAACTGTTTAAATAAACAAAATATTAAATTATTGAAAAAAATTGTTTTTTTCTGATTTATTAAGATACGCTTAAATTATTTTAAATAAATCTATGATTGGAAATTTATTTATTTTTGCTTTAATTTTGTATAAATAAACAATAAATTAAAATTATTAGCCAGTAATATGTTTTTAAGTAGTAGTTATTAAATAAATTAAAAATTTAAATTTAGAACTAATATGAAATCATTTGTTTGGAAAATCATAATTATTGTAATTGTTTATTTGAAAATCACAATTGTAACTTTTTGTGAACTTATATGGAATCGTTTGTTTCTAAAATTATAACTATAAAAAAAAAACATATTTCACATCTAGCCATAGAATAATGCTTTTACTTCTATTATACATATGAAATTTCTATTAAGTATTTTTGATTATTAAAATATAAAATATTTGTTAAAAAATTCAAAATATAATGAACATACATAGCCAATAATGGGCTGATTCCACGAAAATACATATGGGCCAATATATTGTTCTTAACTGTTTTCATGATCCGGGGACCTGGGATGCGAAGCATATACCATGGTTAGGTGGCCAGCCTAAATGGAAAATTCCAGTGTTTAGTTCCCAAGAATTCTTTGCTTTCAGTTTTATCGAACCAATGAAGAAATAGCCGCAGAGTTGCACTTAACCAGACCAATCATCGAACTCAAACATGAGGCTTTCTAGCTCGAAACGCTACCACTACGCCACCGGGTTTGCATCAGCCTCAAGTTCTTAAAAAATAACATTCAATAAGTTAATAAAATCACTAATTAAAGAAAACTTTTCCGGGAATTTACTATAAGAATAAGAGAAATAAAAAATAATTTTTAAAGCATCATATGTGTAAAAATATTTACAGATATTATTATGAAAGCTGTTTAGAATCTTTAAAACAATGACCAAATACCTTTTTCATTAAGCAAAAATTGAATTATTGTAAAAAGTTCTGAATTTAGTAACATGAATTTTGTTTTGAATTTAGTAATTTAACATTTAAACTAATATAAATTAAATTTTACGTTTATATTCGTTTAATTATCAGACACTATTTCGTACAATTAAAAGTAAACCTTTTAAATAATTTTCTTTTTTTTATCGTAACTAATTCTGATAGCTTTTTTAAATAAAATTTATACACTAAATTGAAGTAATAATAAACATGAAAAATTTGATAAAAACCATTCTTATATGTAAAAATATTAAGTTTTTAAAAACACTTTCTGTTTTTATTTAATTCAAGTGTACAAAATATTTCTTAAAAGAAAATTATTTTTAATTTCAAAGGAAAAACAATGTTGATTATAAATTTGCTTATTTAATGATTTTTATCACAGACGAAAACAATGAGGCGATAGTACATCAAAAAAAGAAATCTTGGTTTGGTTATAGATGATTTTTCCCTGAGCTCAAAATAAACAAGAAACTGGTATGTATCACACAAAACAAGTCCAATTTTTCTTTAAAATAGTATCAAATGTAAAAGGAATACAAAAGAAGATATGGAAGCTAAATGTTGCATAAAATGGAACGTCCGAGGTTTATGTTGATCTAAAAGTTTCATGTTTAAGAATTTTACCTTTCAAACTGAGCGAAAACTGTTTCAAAGCAGTCAATTCTAAGCACGTAGCAACATTTGTTGGGATATCTTTCTCAAACACATTTTTATCTAGAAACTTTTTCAAAGTTGTGTTTGGAATGGTATTTTTAAATCTCTATCCGGTCACCTCAATAGGTTATCTATATCTTAATGCAATCCTTATCATTGTTTATAATTTAGTGAAGAAATTAATCTTTGCATTATTTTCATGGCATTAGAGCAGGGAAATTAATATCGTTTCATAAAACGTTTGTTTTAGGAGTATATAAAAAATTATTTTATTGAAAAATACAATGAATGAAACAAATCACAAATATTTCGCTTTCTAATTTATTTACATACTTTATTGAATTTAAATTTTATAAGCTTGTATAAGGATATACTTTACTACGTTCTTAAATTTATTCTATAAAATAACTCACATACATTGAATTGTTTGTATTTATATTAATATTAATAAAGTCCTTAAGACAATCACACACATAAAGAGTATTATAAAGTATTTATAAGTCATTATTGATTTACCAATCCTTACTGAAACTGAAATATTGCTTAGAAAGGGATATAATTTATTAAGATGAAAAATACAATCGTCAAAGAAGTTAATAATTTAAACTTATGTGTAAACTAAAACGATAAAAGTTATAATGATAAGTTAAAAGATAATAATGATAAAAGTTTTCAAAAATGTCAGTATATGAAAGTAATACATTAGCAAAATGTATATCGTAAAACTTTATTTGGAAAATATCTGGAGTTTGCTTAAAGTGCAATTTATTAATTTCTTAATTAACAGCACCATGGTTGGTTTTTATTGTTTTTTTTATTTACATAGCTTCTTAAAATTCTAAGCAAGTTTTTTCTTCAAGGTTAGAATTTTAAGTAAGTTTGTTCATTTGTTCCTGCTTTATCTACTAAAAGTTTTCATTACATGCAGAGTAATTCAATGAAAAAATTTTAAACATGAATATTTGATTAATATAATGTATGAAACAACTAATTTCGGCTATTAGCTTATTTTTAATTTAAAATTTAATTTAAAACTTGACTGTAAGAACATTTTTCAACTATATAATAATTTTTGTGTATTTCTATTCTCTTTGTATCATGACTATTGTTATTATTTAACCTTATTAGTATTATTATTTCTCAGTAATAGTTCAAACTATATTCAAATCACAAGAAATTATACATATATCATGTGCTATTTTTTGTGTCAATGAAGAAATTCTATACTTATTATACCATCGTAAATATGGTGTTTACATTTTTTTATTTAAACTATATTTTTCATGCCTTTAAAATTAACAACAATATATTAATATGTATGAACGCATAAATTGATGATGTTTTAAGGAAACATGTAATTAATAATTTATAATGTGTATATTTAATGGTATTTACATTGAATATCATGTTACAGACATGTGCAACAGTTTTGTTTCAAATGTCAGTAAAATAATAAAAATTTAAAAAGTTATTCAATATCTTCTAAAGAATCACTTTGTAGAAAAATCATTTCAATGTATAATTCTTATAAATTTATATTTGAAGCAAATAAAACGAAAATAAGTTATATATTTAAAGGTAAATAAAATAAGTTAGTTGTTTATGGTCATATCAAATAAAAAAAGAAAGTTTTCATTGAACCTTTATATCCTACTAGATGGGATAAAAAATACAAAGTATATTTAAAAATATATTAAAACTATTTTTAAATATATTTAAAACAATTCTATATTTACAGAGATATATTTGAAATTGTTATAAGTTACTTTTGTTTTAAATTACTAGCATTGAAAAAAATTAAACAGCAAGTTTTTGAATAAGTCAAATTAGGAAAGAAAATGAACGTTTTTATTTAACATTAGACATTTTTAACATATTGTTTGATTAAGATTATTATATTAATACATCAATATATTATCCGAATAATATGATTCCATCTCTTCTTTAATCAGCTTACGTTGATGCATTAACTCTAAATAATTAATGGAAAAAAGCAAAACATTTTGCATTATACTTATTATATTGTGCTGGAGTATGGCATTATAGTTACTCCACCATGCTTGCTTCTCATTGTATTGTTTACTTCATATAATTTCATCACTCATATACCATTAATCATAAGCAGTCATGCGAAATTCTTAGAAGATTTAGAAAAAGACTTTTTGATTTTTCACAGTTTTAAGTAATATAATAAAAATATTTCATTGACAGATTTGATAAAAGAAACATTTCTAAAATACTTTCGTTTTGAATTAAAAAACACTGCTATCCCTATTACTAAAAAAAAAAAAAAAATGCGATTTATCTTAAAATTTTGTTATTACTATTGAAACAAATTTGTTTTATTTAATATTCTAAGACCAACAATGTATACAAAATTAATACATATAGTAATTAATATTATTAAAAACTTTCTTTAAAAGATTGTTAATTATTCAATTGTCATAAAATTATTTTTGAGATAAGTTAATAATTATTACTGTAAGAGTGCGGTGGCCATTTTTAGAGGTCTAACTGGACATGATTGTTTGCAGGACCATCTCTATAGGATTGGAGTGGTGGATTCCCCGGACTGTGTTTTGTGTGACTCTGGTCAACTAATGACTTTTGAACATTTAAATAGTTGTGTGGTTCTTTCTCAGTATGAGGGCATTGTTGAAAAGTATTGGAGAGCCCGTGAACTAATGGCTTAGATGCTAATGTTCAGCATTTGTAAATAAATAATAAATAATTATTATTGTAGCTTAAATAATTCATGCAAGATCAGTAGGTAATTTTTATTCGCATTAACAACTAAATGTACTGCAAATTAAATTCATTCATAGTGAACTGGAATGAAAATTACATGCGCTTGATCAATAATTATCAATTAAACATTATTTTTGTAGCAAATAAGACTTAAAAAGTATATGTTTTATACATAGATCTATGAATTTACACATCAACTAATGTTTGTCTTAAAAAACTTGTTTGCAATGCTAAAATATAATAGTGTACAAGAAGGCATAAAACGAATGAAAATATGCTTTATTGATAATAACTCCCACATGTTTGAATTTTTTAATGAAATATTTATGTTTTAAGAGGTAAAAAAAATCTGATAATATTTGAAAATTTTTCTCTTGAAAAGAATTAAATGTCAAAAATTTATCTATTAATTATTAATTAATACAAAATACTTGTTTAATATGACTCAACTAATAAATTTTTTTTATAAAGGATGCTATTAATTAATTCTGTGAATACCTCTTATGAATGATTTATCTTAGATAGTTTTAAATTTCATTTATAATAAGCTAATATTTTAAAAGATAAAAATACAAGTTATTCGAATAATAATCTGTATTTACAAATTATAATAAATACAAAATTAAAACATAATGAATCTAAATTAGTTATTTTAATCATATATATATATATATATATAAACAAAAATTCAGAATATTTAAGCTGGAAAAGAAAAGAATTTGAAATTATAACTTTTAAAAAGAATAAAAAAGTATATTTAAGAAAAATCATTACATAAAATACTTTAATTTCAGAAATTTAATAAATTTAAAAATGCTTTATAATATAGTTAATTTAAAAGTTTGACTGTTAAATTTTTGAGAAATCTATAATTTTTAACTTTCTATTTATTTGAGATTTTTTTCGTAGAACTTTTTAAAAGGAAAATGTCCTATAATATTAAGATATTGGACATTTTTCTTTTTGGAAAAAATGTTATGGAAAAATTTAGGAAAATCAAAAATTCAAATTAATTTATTATAAAAGCAAATTAACTTATTTTTTATTTTATGAATATATATATGTGGAATTATATATTTTTAAATAGTAAACTATTTATATTTCATATGATAACTAATTTAAGCTCCAAAGTTTTATTTTATTAAATTTTTTAGTAATTATATTTGCTCTATGAGGAAATAAAAAAACAAAAATCATACTTTTTTACCATAGATATATATCTGAATAATTAACTACTGTTACAAAAATAAAGAAACTAAACAAAAGTTGTTATTCCTAAAATTTTTCATATAGTTATTTAAAAAGAATATGTTTTTAATTTTATTATTAAGATCTGATTTTCTTATTATTTTGAATACGGATTTTAAATGAGGATAATTTATTTTCATATATTAGTACAAATCCTTAAAAATAAGTTTACCAATATTAATGACCAATAATTTAAGGTTTAATTTTTGTTATAAATTCATATTCCTAATATATATAACATGCATTTATAAAAATGAAATATATTTTTTCATTTCTATTTAATCATCGTAATTAATTTTATTACAATTTATTATACTAACGAAATTGTATGAGACATAGTTTTTTTCAATTTAAACAATATATATTTTATTCGTTTTACTAACAATAACAATATAAAAAATCTATGTGTTTAAAGATTTTTCTTTCCAACTATTTTAAAGATCTGATAATAATAATAATCATATAAAAACATAAAATGTGACACTTTCTGCAAACATGGAATACCATTCTAAATCTACAGGAAGTTACCCTGTATAATGGCGGATAACTCTAAATTGAAACAATAATAGTATAATGGAGACAAGAATAGAGCAAAGAAAACAATAATATAATTAGGGAAACAATAATAGAATAATGGAAACACTTTTGAATCATAATAAATCATGTACTAATATAGTTTAAGATTGCCTTTGGCAAATAAATAGCTAATTTCAATTGTAATGGGAATTGAATCATATAAGTTCTGATTAGTGTTCAGATGGGTATTGTAGCATTGTTGTGGAGATATTGTAAAAGTTTCGAAAGGGAAGGATGGAAGACATCGATTGTAGATTGAACGTTTTAAAAACGATTATTACATTTTCATAAAATTAAAGTCGGTTAACTATGTGGGCCAAGGTAAATGTTTCACTTCATCTTCGTGTTCAGTAAAAGATGATTAGAAAAAAACCTCGTTATAATGAATGGGAATGATATTATCTAGGGGTATTTCATTTATTACAAGAAACAATGTTTGAACCATAGGTTTCACCAAAACATCTGAATTTTTTCAATCATTTTAACAGTGATCTTATTTTAGTGTTGTGACTGGCTAGTTAAGAACCATGATATAGTTGCCCATACCATAACAAATTCATCTTTTTGATTGACATTAGAAAGAAAATTATCACTATCAGATTCTTGCACATGTGTCCTCTAAATCTGCAAATTTCTGTTGTATGAAAAGAGAGAAAGTTAATTCACACTACTTTCAGTTTATTAATTTACCAGGTTTTAAGGTTTTACCGCCATACTGGACAAAGTTTGTCATCTTATATATACTTTCTATACTGAAACGTTTGTGATAATTAGAATTATATTTTAATCTGCTTACAAAGTACATTATTAAATGTCATTTTTATTCATAGATATTTCCTTATTTAATTAATAACGGTAAATTTATTTAAATAAATTGATTGTTCAGAAATGCTTTTCATTAAATACGGATGCACCACAAAAAATATTTAAATACTGTAATAATTGATCAAAATAATGATTTGAATTTACCTATTTAAATTTATTTTTGAAAGAAATTTAATGCATTTTGTCATTATTGCTGTGGAATGGAGGAATATTGGAATAATGTATTTGCTATTAAAATGCTTTTATTGTAATCCGATATTTTAGAATGTATGCATAGCAAATATAAACTAATTATAGATAATTTAAAGTAAAATGATAAATTTCACAAAAATCAAAACAAATAACTTCCTTTTTATCTTTTTACAAAATATAATCACATTAAAAAAGTGAGAAAATGGATTATCTTTATAGGAAATTGGAACATATTTGCTTGTCCCTGATCAAATGGAAGATACAGCCTATAAAAAATTGACTTAATTATTATTGAAAACAACAAATTTTAAAAGTGAAAATCAAATGGATTTAAGGATGTTTATTCAAAATATATAGCAGTATTTGCAGATAACCTTTCGCAAATATTCCCCACTTATTATATGATATCTTCTCAAGGAAAGTTTTATTTTGAAAATGATGTTTAAATCCAGTTTAATAGAGTTTTGATTTTTATAAATGTGAAATATCTTACTATATGACGTTGGTCAATAAAAATTTTGTTTCGTAAAAATGATGTTTAAATCCAGAGTAATCCAGCTTTAATTTTTGTAAATGCTAAGTTTCTTAAATATTTTTTATGTATGCTTTTCATTCATGCCTTTTTCAAATCAGAATAAGGTAGTATAAATATGGGTAAAGCTCTTAAAAGCGTTTATTCTTAAAGGCGTTTATTACTTCATCATTTGTAATTTAATATAATGGTTAAAGTATTTCTCCTATGTAGTACACAGATGGGAAAGAGCAATCTCAGTTTAACTTATGCATGTCGTATAGACAGCTGAAATATACACCCAGTATTTAGAAGTGTATCTGGGTACACTGAGTTTGGGCATTTTATCACAGGACTGGTCCGCTAGGCTGGACTTGAGATCAAGGTCAATCACTCTGCTATGAAGAAATCAGAGCTTCAGTAGCTTAATAGTTTCTCACAGCTTCCCGTTAAGATCAGCAAAGTGAAACATTATTTGCCGCTGCTAGTGCTTGAAAGGTTGACCACACATTCTCCCACACTAAATTGCGGGAGTTCCATGGGTTATGGAAGTGCCCTCGTTAATCTGTGACATCCGAAACCCGTCTGCTGGTGTGGCGTGAATATAGAGAGGAAGACACCAGCTTAAATGTGATGTCGTCATCTGACCATCGCTCAAAATTACGAGGGACATGCAGATGGGTGAGTATTGCAAACTCGTTAACATTAAGATGCAACCCGGGACCCACCTGCACCTCTATGCATGCAAAAGAATATTTTGGGCTCACTCATTACCCACGATTTGACATGAGATAGAGCTGGAAATTTGGAACATAGAGTACATTTGCTCAATAAAAAGAAGTTTGAAAATTTTTTTTGATATTTTTATGGAATATGCAAGACATTTTCCGATAATACAGAGTATGAGATGGACTAATGAGTCTATTAGAGGTGTTATGACTAAATATATCCGTTTGGATCTGGCTTGATTGTTAAAATAAAGAACACGAGACAAAAACTATTGAATTGATACCAGTAAATGAAAGTATTTATAATTTACGTATTTAAAATAAGATGAAAAATATTCCAATTATATATACTCAAGTTCTCATTGGGGAGAAGGCTAATAAGGAAATATATGAACTCTTTGATAAGACAAACGCTGGATGTTGTCCATGGGGTACAAGTCTTGAAAAAATGCAAAAATTGAACACGCTTATGCAACATTTAAACAAAATATGAAATACAGAAAAAAAAGGGCTGATTTGAAAGTCAAATTTTTGCTTTCAAAATTCTATGTAAATATTTCCCATTTATTTTATAAATATTGCATAAGTAATTTATTCTGCTTCATTTCGGAAATACATTGCATTTTATGACATTACTTAAATTGACTTGAATACTTTTCTTTCAAAAAATAAATATTAATCAATAGCGTGGATAGAGTTATTTCAAATGATAAATTATTTTAGAGCAACACTGAAAAATCACAATTTTGTCTCATATAAATTTCGATAGTATTGACTTAAGTTTAAGAGAATTCAATCAAATTATATTACATGGCATTAAATATGCAAAATTGAAGTATGAGAATATTGTACATTATCAAATTTGCAAATCTTTTGCAAAATTTTCAATAAACTTATGCAAATTCGAAATAATTTTCATATTTAATAAGTTTCCCTAATTTTTATGAAATAATAAAATGTATAAAGGAAAGAGAGGATAAAAATATATATTTCGTTAATAATTATTAATAAACTCAATTATTAATTAATAATTAATTCAATTGACTAAATTAAAAATAAGAGCAGTTTCTTCCTTTAAATAATATCGCTTATAAATGATATATTAAAATATATGTATTATTTATAAATTAAGACATATTTATTAGTTATTTTGAATTCAATGATTAGAAATGTGTGTGAAAATTTTAAAGATCATTTTTAACTATTTTGAAGTAAAAAAAGTTGATAAAGAATAAAAAGTTACAATATTAGAAACTTAAAAATAAACAAATACGGATTAATTTAATATTTATTGATTTATGGTTTTATAACTCATTGCGCAAATTTTGAAATGAATAATCAAAGTGCAATGAGTAGTAATATGTAGAATTTAATTTTTGATTTTAGTAAGTTAATAAAATAAAAGAAGTTTTACTTAACGGAGAGAAAATGTGTAATGATAAATAATCACTTAGATTGTGGATTTGATTCATTTAGGAAAATAGGTAATTTATAATTAAATAGTCGATCCACCCATAAATATAAATGCTTCGTTTTATCATGATAACGAATCAAAATATAATAAATTTGAAAAAGAAAATTCAAATTTGATCATCCGTATAAAAATCTTTTTTAGATCAAAATTATCATAAATATTTCTGTTCTTTAAATAAGCTAATAAAAACATTTTTTTATTTATTCACACACACATAATTTTACAAAAAGATTTTATAAAATTTAAGAATTAAATTGTTATGTTATCTAAAACGATTCTCTAATTAGTGTATTTTAATGAAGAAATAGGTTAAGTTTTTATAAAAATTTTTAAAATGAATGTTTTAATACAGAAATGTTTGAAAAACTTTCCGTAGTGTTAGCAATACAATAAACTTAATTAAGAATAATTAATTTAGAAGTAATTATTATAATATGCAATCTATAAGAAGGTTATCTTATTATTGCATACATTTATATTTAAATCCAAATTTTTAATTTCTTGAAGCAATATTTAGCTTTATTACCGTGGTATATAAAATGCGGTATTTATAAACCTGTATGCCAAATTAATACTTCATACTAGTTTAATTTTAGATAAATTTTTAAAAGTTGTAAGTTAAGGTAACATATGAAGCTATAGAAAATATTAGTGGATATCTATAGTAACAACACACACACACACACACACACACACACACACACACACACACACACACACACACACACACACACACACACACACACACACACACACACACACACACACACACACACACACACACACACACACACACACACACACACACACACACACACACACACACACACACACACACACACACACACACACACACACACACACACACACACACACACACACAAATTTACTGAATAGTAATCTGAATTTTCTTAAATATTGATAGAAATTAAAAAAATTTATTGCAATATTGAAATCTATTATTATTTTATCTGTAGTTTTTACATGAAACTAATCTATGAAAATGTTAATATTATTAAAACTTTATACAATTGGATCAATTTCTGTTTTCCCTACTTTTATGATTAAATATGGTAAATAAATGAATGAGATATAAAGGAAGCTCATTTTTATTAATTTAATATTTAAGTATTATTCAAGTGATTTAAATTTTGCAATTATGAAAATTAAATTTAAATGTTTTTCACATGAGTGAATTTTTAATTAAAATTATTTTGAATTGTTTTTTGATGAATAAATGTGTGTTGATGAAGGGAAAGCGTTTATCAACTTCATATATAGTGGAAGTATAAAATCGATACATAAAAAAAGGGTTAATAGTAGTAATGTACAATGTCTTCTAAAAAGTAGTAATGTAAAACTCACGCATGACTCTGCACCTTTAAACTTGCAGTGTCATGGGTGAATTTTTTATATGAATGCTTTTATATGAATAACAAGAGCAGGCAAAAATTTCAGGAATTTATTGGGGAAATAAAAAATAAAATTATACAACAAAACAACTTTCTTTCATTATTATAAGTAATAATATTCAAAATAAGAATTTTAGAATGCATGCGAACTTTAATTATTTTTAATGCAAATCTTCAGCTGCTGTGAGACATTTAATTTTATTTTCAGATGACAATTAACGATATTAACTTTCGAACTTCTCATTGAAATGGTTTGATTTCCTCGAAGGCATGTAATCATTTTAACTCGGTTGGAAATTAATCACGCCAACTCAAGTAAAATAAAGCTGACGGCCATTTTACTACAGGAGGTCTCTTAACTAATCTCAATCTTTTATAGTATTGCGTCTCATAGACTCTGCTGTGACTTTAAAAATACTTCTTAAAATTTGTGTGCAGGAGATTTTCTTTTCTTCATAGCTTGCAAAATATTTTTAAATTGATTTTTTAAAAACTTTTTGAGTATTGTAAAGAGAACGACCAGTTTTAGTTTTTAATAAACTTTTTAAGTAAACTAATATGTTGAGTGTTTAGTTGTTTAAATATTTGGAGGTATGTTTATTATAATTGATTGAAACTTAAGTAAAAGTAATTCATTGTTTGAAACTTAAGTAAAAGTAATTAATATTACTGAACATGCCATGTAGCAAAAATTGATAACAGAATTAAAATAGATAATAAATGCTACTTTGGGCTGAAAAGGCAATTAAGATTGACACTTATTAGCATCAAATCTAAATTAAAAACTTATGAGACTCTTATAAAACAAGTTTTATCATATGCTAAGAAACTTGGACCCTAAATAAAAATTCACAGTGCTCACTGAGTATACTCGAGAGAAAAATACACAGAACTATTTTTGGCCTACTCTGAAGAAGTACTTTGGAGAGTCAGATGTAATTTTGAGCTGTACAGGTTCTATAGACAACTGCAGATCACAAAAATCATCGATAATAATTACTTATTAAAATGGTTTGGCCATGTTTAGAGAAGCTCAGATGATAATCCCACTTTTAAAAAATTGATCTCAGACTAAAGGAAGACCACCTATAAGGATGATATTGAAAGATTGAGAAGTTTGGATGATATTGAAAGAGAAAGAGAGAGAGACCTAAATACTTAATATATTCCACTTGTGAAAATAGTTTTATTTTAAAATAATACTAAACATTAAATTTTTATTCAAAACAATTGTGAATAACAGAGTTTAAATCAAAGCAAATGTATATTCTTACAATAAATTTGACTATTTGATGGTTGTAAAACTTTTCTACATTCTATTAGATAACATTGTTAAAATAATTACATTTTGCTATCCAGAAGGGCGATTGCTCACCTTCTCAGTAATATTAAAGCTTTCGATAAAAAGGATTTTTAAAACTGTTCGCATTTTTGGTATTCAGATGTTTTCTTTTATGCTTAAAGAACTTCACTAAAATTGAGTTAGGAGAATTATTTAAGTTACATGAACAGAAATAACACTAATATGTTTCACATATATAACCATATCCCACTGAAAATAATTCTAATATATTTTGTAAGCAAAAATAAAATTCATAATCATTAATTTAATTATAAATAAAAAAATAAACCTTATAATAGATATTTAAAAAACAATAAGTTATTTAAATTATTAATAAGCAAACATTTACACGAAGTTTTCTGATTTTATGAAACTTATCATTAAATAGTCAAATATTTACATTAACTGATCATTTAAATACACAAAATGACGACTCTTAGTATATAATGAGTATCTTCAGTTATGTACCAAAAATTATGAAAAGATGAAATGTAAAAAAATTATCCTTGAATAATATTTAGTTTTTCCATATATATATTTTAAATACCTTGTAAACATACCATAAAGAATAACGTAGAAAGGTTTTTACTATGAATAAAAAATAACTCAAATTGTTTAATTATTAAATTGCTTAATTGTTGTATTTTTAATTTAATGCTTTTGTACTTACAGCATTTTTTTTATAAAATTTTATAGTTTGGCATTGATATGCAGATATATATTAGAATGATATATCGGTCAATAAAATTCCTCTCAGTTTTAATTTTAAGAACTTGGGAGTTATATAAAAATGACTTTTTAATACCATTTTAAGGATTATAATATTAATTTCAATTTGAAAGTTAAAAAAAAATGAATGCCCCTTAAAAAGTAAACTTTTTTGTTGAAACCCAATTTTATAGTTTAAATTACACTTAAGAAAATATTTATTTAGCTTGAAACTTACTTTTATATATGGTATTTGGTTGCCATGTAAGATTAATTTAAGTTATTTAATTAATTTATGTTGCTTAATTAAAGCAACTGGAAGTTATAATACTCATTATTAAATGTTTCTCGGAAAATAACTGTTATATTGAACGAAATGTGCGTGATCAGAGCATTTTTACGAAATATTTTATAACATGTTAATACCTATAGTATTTCATTGACAAAGTTCACTTAAAATGCTTTTTTTTAAACCCAGCTTTATGTATATAAAGATTTTACTCATTTGTACTACTTTGCTTAAGTATGAATATACGATTTCTTGAAGATAAATTCCTTTAGTTTAATCAATTCATTTTCTTTTTATTATTATACTTTGAAATTCTTCAACAAATTAATACGTAATGTAAAATTATAAATAACATTATGCTTCCTACGTAAATCTGTTGACTATATTTCAAAGAGATCTCAAAATTTCAAACATAATGTTTGAATACTTGAGTTTCAGATTTTCTTTCTTAAAAATGCCTTAAAGTTTTTAGCTAAAAGAAGAAATTAATAAAATTGTTTTCAAGCATAAAAATAAATGTTTTTTATAACTATTTGTTTGTTAAACTATTTTACTCATTTATCAGATTAAATATATAATTACATCTTTAAATGTTTAAATATAGCATAACTTTTTTTCCAAAAAATATAATTTTCTCTAAAATGAAACATGCAAAATAGTTTTTGATAATATTGCAAATTTAACTCCTACATGGTATTAATGATAAACCACTTTTTATGTAAGATAGAAATAATAATCTTACGCTTTACAAAAATTTATTTTATAGTTTTAATTCCCTATTGCGTTATTGTGTCTCAAATTACTTTGTTGCAAAGTAAAAAAACTTTAAGGTTATTAGTGAATGCTCAGTTTTTCTCAATGAGAACTGCTTTGTTTTCTTTAATATAAGCTAATTGTGCTGTAAATTTATTTAAATAAAACTTTACAGGTATAGTTAAAAATTAATTAAAGAGTAAATTTTTCGTGATACTTTTTATTATGTCTTCTAGAAAATACGTCGTGTTGTATCCAAGGAAATTAAAATGAATGAATACATTTTAGTTAGTAACATTTAATCATAATTATTAAAGTAAGAGCAATTTTCTTAACAGATTTGAACTTTCGTATTACTGATATGAATGCCTTTCAAATGAACTAATGTTTAGAATGAATGCTTATTTAACATTAGCAATTAATAGTAAACATTATTATTTATAATAATTGTATTATTTAATATTATTAATTATTATGTTACTTAACATCATAGCAATTAATTATTTTAGCTTAAAAAATTTAAATATATTATCATATAGAAGTTAAAAATTATGATTTAGTATGTATTAATGAGGTTTCCTTATAAGTCCTATAATATTTTATACATGTGTATGTAATTATTTGTTGTAACAAAGATTTAACGACCTAATTAATATAACAGAATAAAGTTAAATAAATGTTTTTGCTAGAGAGTAATTTTAAATCAAAATTATCATTTTTATAAACAATAAGAAAAATATTCATCAATTTGTATAATTTCCAAACTAAATAACTTTCAGCTTACATATTTAATTTATTATTTAAGAAAAAAGGTTACCATTTCAGAATTAATTGGTTCTATTTAGTTTCGATATAAGATCGCACTACAATAAAAATTGAATAACAACTGATTTTTAAAATTTTCTATGTATTTTTGATATTTTTATTTTTTACTCACTTTGTTGCATTTGTTATTGTAATATTTACAAAAATGAACCGCAAATAAATTTATACTAATTAACAGTGATTTATACCAATAAATTTTCACAGTTAAAATTTTTAATTATATATCATAAGATTTTGCGTTTGCATTAGTTTATTTTAATATAAAAAGTAATCAGTTTGAGACATATATTATTATAACTATTTTATGAGAAATATTTCCTTGTAAAGAGCATCCTTAATTTCAAATGCGAATTGTGAAAGAAAACTTGTATATAGGGCAGTATTATATTATTAGTTGCAAAAGTAATATTTCCTTACCTTTTTTATATATTATATCATTAATCAAATTATGAAATAAAATTTTACATTAAATGATATTTTAAACATTGCAAATAAAATATACTATAACACCTAATATTATAATGTTAGTTGCCTTAATTTGAAATGATATGAGACTTAGATACTACTGCATTTCTATTTTTGCATTTTACCTAAACGATAAAAGAAAATTCACATTTAATTTTGCACCAAAATTTTAATAATTTTTTTATCAAATTATCGAATATCTTCAAAAAATGTATTATATATTGCTTATAAAAATTAAATTTCTCGTAATAATTTTTTTTATTTAAATATTTTTCTGAGTAAGGAATTTAACATAAATATATTTGATAAGTAATTAAAAAGATAGAGGTAGTTTAAAAATTTTCTAAATAATTTTAATTCCAGCGTTTCAGTATCATTAACTTCTAATTACTTTAAAATATCTTATTTTTAATTTTAATTTGTTTTATAAGACACATATTAAGTCATTCACTATTTTCTTCCTCTTTTTATAGTATTTATTTCACATTTCCTTTGATGTTACTGTAAATGATATTATTAATAATACTATTAATACTGTTATCAATAATAAGATTGATGTCTGGTACCCTTCCATTTACATTCAAGTGCTTTATATTCATATTTTTACGATTTTTATTGAGATAACCTTGTAGAAACGATCACGTATTTTTGTGTTTGTTCTTAATTGTTATGTAGATATAAATTACGTTTGTAAGATATCCTTAACACATATAAATAATAGGTGTATTAATAACAGATTATAAAATATTACTAATATGTTTGTCAACATTTCAATTTCATAATTTGCTTAGGTACTTCATTTAAATACTGAATAATTTTCTGGAGAATATTGCTTGATGACAGTGCTTTTAACAGTAGGTTTAAAACTTGAACACTGACTTTAAAATATATATATATATATATATATATATATATATATATATATATATATATATATATATATAATATATATAAATATATATATATATATATATATAAATATATATATATATATATATAATAATATATATGTATATATATACATTTATATTTATATATATATATATAGAACATTTATAAAATAGTATAAAACTAAATAATTTTTTTTCATAAAAATATATGGAAGAATATGTATTGTACTGTTACTAATAAAATCTAAAGTTCTTTCATGAGAAGGAAAAATATGGAATATAATTGAAGCAATATAATAGAGAAGTTCAATAGCCCAGTCTGAATTAATGTAAATTAAATTTCTGCCATTTTATAAACATTTGAGATATTTTCGATGATATCATTAATTAATATTTAAATATAATGTAAGTATCTAAAAATCACTTCAAAATAATAAAGAGAGAAATAAATTTGAATTTAATGGATTAGTGAGGGAAATTTAAGAAATGTCCTCCAATGTGTAGCAATCATTAGGGGTGATTGCTGTAAGAGATTGGGAAATATTTTGGGATTACACGAGGTAAAATGGTTGTCAGGTTTATTTTATTTGAGTGGTTGCGATTAATTTTACGCAGAACTTAAATAATTATTTGCCTAGATGGAAATGAAACTGTTTCGACAAGAAATCCGAGAGAATATCATTAGTTCTCATCTTAGAATGAAATAAATTGGCAAATAGAAGCTGAACTTGCATAACTAAAAGTAATGAAATTTTGAATAAATTTTAAAATTTTTTCTAATTGCCATAAATATAATTTTTGAAGTATTAATTTCAGGGAAATATATTTCATATTACTTTTTAATTCCCTTTAGCTATTTTCTGTCATATTAGGTCCTTTTTGTAATATTTGAAGGAATTAGAAAAGTATGTTCTGAAGGCATTCTGCTTTTAAATGGGCATTTAAAACGTATCGATTTAATGTATAATATTTACTTAAAAAGAAAAGGATTTACGTCCAAGGTACAAAATTTATGTGATCAGGTTGATATAGGTAAGGACATCTTTTAATTTATCTGCAAATGGTGCTGCAAAAACTTAATCTTAAACAGACATAAAGAATATACAATATAAGTGTCAGAAATATAACATTTAAAAAATAATTAAAATTAACGGAATCTGTCTCAAAAATTTTAAGATGAAATATTGAAGTTATTACAATAGTTTACATTTCAAGTGTGATTTATCTGAATTTTTCATAATATAAATTATATTAATATTTGTAATTCTAGTGTTATCAATACACATTTATGTAATCTGCAGAAATTTATTTTGATAAGGTTCTTAAAAAATTATTAGTAAAAGTGAAAGGAATGAGCTTATAAAAAAGGAATTCTTGGAAATGTATAAACTCTTAAATTCTAAAAATTTGTTATACATACATATGTTTTACAATTTATTTTGTAAATGTTCTTAGAAAATTATTTATAAAAGTCAAAAGATGAGCTTATAAATAATGAAATGTATAAACATATAAATTCTGAAAATTTGAAATACATGCATATGTTTTATTCAGTTCTTTATGAAGGATCATAGGTTTTTATGAAGGTGAAAAGTGGGAAAAGCATTTCGCTATACTATAATATTTTTTCCACTTATCAATCGACCAGGTCTTTTGAGTGTGAAACCCTTGTAAACAAAGTTTGCTATTAATATCTGTTACACATGACTTGGAAATTGTTGCTCTGTCATAAATCTTCTGTTTGTAAAGATACCTTTTAATTGTAATCATTGATTCTGGAAAGCATACATGTTAATTTAGATCTGCAGTCATTTTTCTTTGCAGTTGCTTGCTTTCTAAATTTCAATGTCTGTTTCTGCATCAGTCAATCCCTTTGACAGAGCTCCTCTTTCTGTCCACTATTACGCTATCTTGACTCTCCGCGGTGTGTGTAAGCTCTCATGACTTTAGACATCGTATCTCTAGAAACACCTAAAAGTTAAGATAATTCGATTACATTTGCTTCAGCTAGTTGAGACTTCCTAATATTCAGCTATTTTGTGAATCTGAAAGATCCGGCATTTTACTCTCTTTAAATAGTCCGAAACTTAAAGAATTTCAATAAATCGGTCACGCACTAACAAAATACATAAATTTATATGCATAAAAAATTTTGGAGCTATTATTATATTTCATTGTTTGTGAAACGCATTCGAAAATGTCTGTTTTAATCATAGGGTTTCCATTATTTTGATAAGCAACTCTGTATATGTATATATATATATATATTTAAAAAACTACTATAAGTATATCATAATAATAAATAAAGTATTCATAATAATGTATTCATATTCTAAATTATAAATTGAATGATAACCACTTTTCCAATAATAATTAATGTCCCTAAATGGGTATGAAATAAATTTAATTTTAAGGTTTTAGTTTTAGTTAATAGGAATAAAATTTTAAATTTCTAATTAATGAAGTTTCTTGACACAAACTCTTTCATATAGTCATGGATATTTGAAATATACTCTGATGATGTCTTAATTTATAATGTAAACATAACTTTGGCTTATTTAGCAATTAAATATATTTATTTCTTTGAAATCATATTAAAGAAAATCATAGTTTCAAAGAAACTACTTTTTTTGAATTTAATAATTGAAACCAACAATATTATTTTACATTATGAATTACTTGATTCCTTCACGGCTTTTAATTTTAAAAACTAAAAATTGTGCAAGAAAAACTGTGTGGATTTGCAACAGAAATATATTTTAAAGCTTATTAAGTACATAATATATTCAATGATTTTAAATATAAAATGGCAAGTGTAATGATTTTAAGTCAAAGAATATGCATTCGAATGTTTATATTAAACAACTGTTTTTAATTATGTTTTGTGTGTTTAATTGATAAATCTGTTAATTTCTTAATTTTGACATATAATGCAAAAATATCATTAAAAAATAGACCTAAAAGTTTTAAAATTATTAAATTAACAACTGCAACAATAAGTAGTTAATTTACCAAAGTAAAATTTGTTGTTATTTTAATATTGTTAAAATGTTAATACAGCTAATTCTTTGTTAATTATAAATTATACCATATTATTCCATACATACTTTTAAAGGATATATGATTAAGAAAAATATTTTAATATTATTATCTTTTGTATTTATATTAAAGTAACAAACACACACACACACACACACACACACACACACACACACACACACACACACACACACACACACACACACACACACACACACACACACACACACACACACACACACATTACTTCCTTTTTCAGTGTGTTACTGCTCATATTTTTATTTGTTCTCAATTGCAGATTTTCTTAAACTAAATCAGTCTTTCTAGAAAGTAGTTTCTTAGATCATAATACACAATTTAATAGAATTTATATGCATGGAGCATCTAGACTATTTCCTTTTTATCAATTAAGGCTTTTTATCCAATAGAATATACATAAAATTTGTAATAATTTCATTTTTAAATGTTTCCAATTGTAAATAAACACTACCAGTTTATTCTTCAATTCTATAATCATTTATATATCTAAAACCTCTTTACTTTAAAAATCTCCTTTTTATAATTTTACAGAAATACATCTTTAATCATATTATTACCTTTATCATCATATTCTTATCATGCAAATAAAAGGGCTCATCATTTTCATGGGAGAAGTACTTTTAATAGCAGTTTTTAAACAAGTGCAGTTAAGCAAATTTATTCAAATTCTATCTCTTCTTTTAGTGGACTTTTCAAAATAATGACTAAACATTTTCATTTTTTTGACTTCTATCAATCTATTATGTTAATAAAAACACTACACGTAATAGTTGGCTTGATGGTAAAAATGTTAGCCTTAATATCGGTGTAGTGATATTAACGGTTTCTTCCCTTAAATAGTACAATGATAGAATTACTTTTTCAATCATTTATGAGATGAAATTTCCTTACACTTTACTAAGTTTTACTCTTTAATAGCTTTGCTGTAGGGTTGCTATTATTTTGCCCTGAATTTACATTTCCAAAAGTTTCTATGATTTCAGCTTACGTTTTCATACATCATAAATATGAATTCTCAATTATTAAATATGATGCACCAATGTCCTAGAGTTAAAGTTATAAAAAGCTGAAGTTCATTACCATTATCAAGCAACTTGCAAAAATTAAGTATTATTTATTAAATTTACTTTCACTTATAAAAAGTTTGATAATGTTTCATTTTCTGAGTATTTCATTTAATTTTGTTTTAAAAAAACTGAGAAAAAATAATGACAGTAAAATTCTTTGTTAGAAGGAAAATTTTATTATTTTTAATAAATTTTTAAATTATGAAAAATAATTTGAAAATTATCTTTCTTCTATATTATGTCTCTAACTCTCAATCTCTTAATATATATATATATATATATATATATATATATATATATATATATATATATATATATATATATATGTAAACAAAAAAATCCCTTCAGTTAGTTTTTTAATTGGTGATTAAGCGCGTTGAATTATGGATCAAAAAGGAATTCTAGGGAAATATTTGTAGAATTTCATTTTCAGATTGTAAAAATAAAAAATAGATAAATAAATAAATATATAAATAATATATATATAAATATATAAATAATGTATATATAAATTTAGTATAGTTAATGATAGATTGAGTTAAATATTTTTATATACTAATATCATTTTAGAACATACACAATTAATTTGGAAAAATACATAAATGTAAGGACATGTTTCATGACACAATGTACTCTTTAAAATTAAGTTAATAATTTTACTTTAAATATTAAGATTAATTGAACTTTCGTAAAGTATTTTAGCATATATTTATGTGCTTTAAAATATGCTAACATAATATCTTAAAATAGGTATTTATATTAGATAAATATTTCAAAATTTCTATACAAGTCAGAGTTTTCCATGCTTATACTTACTATGAGATAATATGATAAAACACTAATTATATGTAAAGTTACAGTTAAGTCCAAAGTTTCTTAACATCTTATTAATTATTTTGCACATTTATAAAGTTCTATAAACAGTTAGTCATACTGGTCTTTATATTGTTGTAGAAGTATTGTTCAAAGAAATAGTGAAATATTCTAACATCTTCAGTAAACAAAAAATGATTATAGTGAGAGAGGATCTAATGTTTGTCTGTTATATAAAGACAAAATCCAATTTATGTGTAATGGTATGGCAACAATAGTTTGGTATAGTTTTGTTGATGGTATATGATCACTTTTTATACACGAGGCAATAGCAATGAGGAATAAATTATTTTATTTGCAAGTACGATTTTTTATAAATTGTTTTGTAAAATAATCTCGTATTATTGTTGTTTATATTTAAGTATTCATGCCTCATTGGTGTTTAATTCTATATTAATAACATAAGAGATATATAATAATAACATAAGAGATACTCATAAGAATATTAATAACATAAGAGAGAATTTGTTTATAAGAAACATAATTTTGATATGAAATAAAACCTGTAATGTTTAATATAATCTGCACCAAAAGAGTTCAGAGATTGAATTACATTACAACCGTTTTCTTAATTTTGTATTTCAACACAAGACTGAATGTATTTGAAGTAATATGTAATAGATATCTCATTATAGGTTACGACAGTTTTCATTATAGATGAATTGCTTTTTTATACATCAATTGAGTTTTTACAATAACATATTAATCGATAATGTTTTCTTTGTAAATATTTTTATTGCAGAAATATGTTTCTTTTCAATAAATGGGAATTGAAAATTTATTTAAGTTTAGCTGACTATATTGTAAAAAGCTGTAAAAGTTGTAGCTTTAATTTTTTGTAAGCATATTATTAATTTAAATTTAATGATAAATGCATTTTGTTTATGCTTTAAAGCTTTGAGATAATTTTTAATAACATTTATTAAATTTCCATCATGAAGTAATAAAATTCCAATAAGATTTTATTTCTGTTTCCTGCGAAATTGAAAAGCATTTCAATGTCGCAATAATTTTTGGATGTATTCATTTTGGACAGTGAATTTTTGATAAATTAGGAATGTGAAATTCAAGTATAACTTTTGTTTCTAAGTAGAGACACATATATATAAAAATTACTTAAATATATTTACATACAATATTAATGTTATAAGGAATGAATAGTAGAGTGGAAAAGTCTTAGAATATAAATGACAACAAAAATAAAAATAAATTGCGATTTACATAATTTCTCCATATAAATCAAGTTTTTAAAATTTTGTGGTTTATGTTATTTATATATTTCACCTAATCTGAAAGTTAAATAAATATTTGATCAAAGTGATGTGATTATCTTAAAGTTGTTTGTTTCTTAATCATGTATATTATAATTTTAAAACATTGATAAAGGCAATTTATTTCTGAAATTGCTTAGCTTACATTTAAAAATTATTTTTTATATTATCATAACTAAGAAAAATATTTTCAATAGGAATTCCGCCTATTGTATAGTGTAAATTTAAAATTGTTATTTTAAAATATTAATATACTTCTTTTAAATCCTGTTAGGGAAAATAATCTCTGAACAAATAATATCTAAAAGTAAACAGCGTCTTATATAAATTCCTGTGATTATTCAGAATAGAAGTTAAATTTTCCTATGTTTGCGTAAATTCTCCAAAACTAAATGTTTTGATTTATTTACATTCCCAGAAGTCTCGCAAATTACCATAAATCTCATCACGATGTGTTTCAACATCAAGTCAATATGAAAAGTCTCTCACGTTTACTTACTGTACCATATTTATTTAAATTTCTTGAAATAAATTTTGTCAATGAATGAACTATTTCCCCATGTATCGACAAATAAATGCATAAGACATCTCATTGACTTTTATTTCTAAAACATATGCATTAAATTGAATATCACTGACTTATAAAACAAATTATTAAAGTTTAATAAAACATATTTATAGTTACTGAAAGATAATCTCTTGCTCTAACAAAATATATTTATATCACTCAGAATATTATACATTTTATTTTTTTAATACTTGATGATTTTAGATAGGTAGAGATTGAATTCGCGAACTGAAAAATATATATTTCATTTTGTTTCAGTCATATTAGTTTTTCGATAAGAGAATTTCATTAATAATAGTTTTCTACATTTTAAATTATTAAAAGATTCATAAAGATAAGAAGCTTTCAGTTATTCTGAAGGATTCTTATTTTTAAATTATTATTTAAATATAACTGTATTACATATTTGAAGTAAAATAAAACCTTTTTATAGCTAAAGAGGAGAACATTAATGGTTTTAATATAAACCTGGAGTTTTTCAAAATAAAAATAGCATATTTTAGTGTTTAAATTAATTTATGATATATATAGTTAAGCATTCCATGAAATGGGAATTCAAGGATATCTTTTTCAATAGTTTGTAGTACACAACATTATATTGAATATTCTAATTGCAATATTTTGTATCGCATAATAAAAGTCAGGATCAATGAAAAATAAAATTAAAAATTTGATATTGATCTTTGTGTTATTAAAGCAATATATATCTAGTGACATTTAAAAGCCATTTTTCAATTAAGGATTCAATATTCTAAAAAATAAATTTATCTGATTCGCTTCCTGCAATAGTCTGATTAAAGCTATAAAGTACACAGTATAAATGGTACTATTTTTATTCAAATTAGTACAGTAATGTAATGAAAAAGATTTCGAGTTTCAACTGCTTATTTATTAAATTGAGATTTGCCCAGATATTTTTTCTTTGTTTTTGCCTGTAAAAAGTCACTATTTACATTTTTTTAATTAAATGGAAGTAGTAGTTTGCTTTAGTAAACTTGTACTTGAAATCCAAATTAACTATTAATTATTAAATGTTTTTAATAAAAATTATTTAGACATAAACACGAATCCTTCTCAGTGGATAAGTACACAGATCACTAAAACAAATCAGTTATTTATCTTGTGGGATTTTAATAGTCAAAATTCGGCAAGAAATACAACTTTTAGGAAAAAAGACATACCAAATTAAATTATGGGATTTATAATTGTAATGTATAGTATTAATAGCTTAATAACATAAACATTTTTAGTTTTACAAAAAACTGAAATGGATAAAAAAGCGTACAATATTTACTCTTCGGACGAGTCTTGTTGCATACCCTTGGATATATATTATCTCCGAGGAGAAATCTCATCATTCGATTACATCATTAGTGTTATGATATTAAGGACAGTATTTGCACCCTAGTTTCAAGGTTTTGAGAAATATCAACTAAATAATGCAAAAACACATATTTCAAGTTGTGTTTTGACATTTTTCAATACAAAGAATATTCGATTGTTTTCATGGTTCTAAATTTCTCACCAATTAAAAAATTCTAGTTATCTTTACTAAGAGACACTCTGCTCTAACTTTTCGTTAACTGAGGATGATAAAGAATGGCACAAACTTAAAGCAGAATAAATTGACATGGAAATTTCTATCATCCAAGCTCATTTTGACTCCATGCCTGATCGGGTAAGGGATGTTTTAGTTATTAGGGTGATAACAATTAATTTTGCATGTTTGTAAGCTTAATATTTTTGTTTTCGTGCCATACTATACAATCAATATTTTTTTCTTTACTTCATTTTGAACCAATTTTAAAAGCCAGTGAAAGTTATACATCAATTCATAGTGTAAATTATCGATATTCAACTGCTAACCCTAAATTTCACCAATTAAGTATTCTTTTTTTACTAATCTTACAAAAATGTGCCGTAGATTGTTCACATATTGTATGGTACTTTTGATATATATTATAGGAATATATAATGTATGATATTGTAATGCAGAAAAAGTCACTAAGTCTATATAGTGAGATACGTCGTTAAAGAGTTTGTACATGTTGAAGAATAGATCAATGCATTCTCTTAATGAAAAGCACAGTTCCTAGTTCCATACCTAGAATTACTTATATCAGCTGAGTAAAAAAGTCAGTGAATTATCATTTTATTAAACACGAAAATATTCTTTGTATATTAGATGATAAAATGGCATTCGCTTTCACTGTAAAATAATTTAAATATACCTTATTTTGGAATGTTATAGATAATATGTTAAAATTTTTTAAAACTTATTTACACTTTCTTTAACCTGATGTTACTTTATTATTTTAAATAACCAATTAAAATCATGTTTCATTTTTAGTTTGAGGATAAGAACTGAAACCCTTTCATTAAATATGTTTTCTAAATACGTTAGACAATTTCTTTTTAATTCTTGGAATGATAAAAATCAAACATGAGTTGATTTATAAAATATAAAGATTATAAAAAAATGGAACACACACACAATTTGCAATATTATTTTACTGCTCTAAATGGTTATTTCTGCTGAATGTTAAACTACAATTATATAATTTTATGTAAGTTAAAGAATTAACTCTCTCTCTCTCTATTCTTTGTTAATGAACACATTTATTGCATCAATTGTTATAATTGATTTGCAAATAAGAGTGTTCCCCAGTTTTCTAAAAATTTTTTGATTACTTTTATATTTCTAATAATATTAAACTATAATGTATCATAGGCAACAAATTCGTTCAAAATCAGATTCATACCTACTTTTCCAATAAAAAGAAATACATAGTAACCTTCATTTTATAAAAGTTTTTGTCATATTAATTAATAATCAAATGCTATAATCACTGATTGTAATTTTCAGTATACTTAATTGATAACGATTGATAAGCAATGTAAAAATGATTTGCATTAACATCTTTATTAAAACAGTTCTAAGTATTTTCGCAAATTTATTACATTTCATTTTTATAGATTTGTTGTAATTTTTATCATAAATTTATAAAATCAAAATATTTTAAATAATAATAACACATTTTAAAAAGTATTTTTTTTATTTAAAAATAATTTTTTAAAATTTGTTAATTTTTAATTGAAATATTTTGTTCTTTAAAATTTTCAATTACTTAACAGAATTAAAGAATTAACTCTAATAAACATTATAAGGATTAAGAACAGAGGCGAAAAAAGGAAATATTAGCTAACTAACACTTCAAAATAATTTTTATATTTAAAATGATGAAATCCTTTTCACAACAGATGAACTACAATGCAGTTTTGAATTTTTTTCTTTATGGATTGCTTTTCCATAATAATGTAAATAAAATTTAAAGGTATCAATAATATTATGAATGAAAATTCAATAAAGGGAATTTATAGCTGAAATGCATGACGCAATACAGTAGTATTGCCTCATGCAACAAAATGTTTTTTTTAAGTACTAGTATTATAGGAAACTTAAATATCAATGATAATAAAGTTGATGTTATTAATAAATATATAATTATTATCTACAAATTAAGATACACACACACATACATATATATGAAATTTAAACAGTCAAATATGTTCCATTCTGTTCGATGACCTTTTCCCATCTTTCTGGTAATTTCATGATACCATTCTCATAGAATTTCTGGTCTTTAACAGCGAAACCTCAACCAAGTGTGATTTGAGGTAATCGTTATTACTGAAATTTTTAGCATTTAAAAAGTTTTATGAATTTCGAAATAATTGATTATCCTATAGTGCAAGATTTGGTCTGTATGGAGGATGCGACATCACTTCCCAAAGATGCTCCTATACTTTAGTACGTGTTGCTTAAGATAAGATTTGTGAATCCTCACATTGTCATGGTGGAGATTATTCCTTTATGATTTGACAATTCTGGCATTTTCTCTTTAATTGCTTTCTCAAATTTCACAAGTTGTTGGCAGGAAACCTCAGAGTTAATAGGTTCAGCTGCTTAGAGTCAGATAAATATAATAACACTTTTGAAATTCCACCAATTCGACAGCATGCTCTTTTTTGATGCAATTAAGATTTTCATATGGTTTGTGCTGGTTCCGCATAATTGGACCCTGATGTTTTTCGATTAACATTACTGCAGATGATAAATTTTATATCGCCAGGGGTAATTCATTAAAAAAGGTGGTTTACATTACGTTTTAAATGCGTATCACAAATGTTAATTCATTGAGTTAGGTGAATTTCTTGAAATTCGTGCACAACCCAAATATTGAGCATCTTAACAAGTCCAAGAGGATCTTATATGATTCTCAATTGTTGGTTGTGATGTATTTAACTGCTTTCAATCTCTAGCATAGTTGTATTCGATTCATTTATAGCTTTTAATTATGCCTTTTTCTTTGGCATCATCAACTTCAGAAGGTCGACCCGAACGTTGATCAACTTTCAGTGAGAAATCTCCAGAACGAACTTTTTAAACCTATTCTGACACATGCATGTTGTCAAACAATTCAACACTATAAATGTGTCTTTTTTTTGAGCCTCAGCTACTTTGCCTTTATGAAAATAAAAAATAAAATATGTTGAAGATGCTTATTTTGTACGCTCTACTAAAACTGATTGTAAAATGATGGTTATATACAAAATTACACTTAATTCGTTTCTATAGCAACCAAAAACTAACAACTACCAAATCTCAATAATAATAATAATATATATTATTGATAAAAGAAAAACGAAACAAAATGAAACAAAGATAATTCTATCTACTGGTGCACACCGAAATTACTTTCTTGCCAATCCATATATATATATATATATATATACATACATATATGGACCTCAAAAAGTCAAGGAACAGCATGTCTTTGAAACTTACCATGAAATATAATACTAACAATAAAATTTATAGTTTATATAGTAGGTAAAACGAATTTATGAAAGTTTATGCTATATCACTTGATATCCCTTATTTGAAAGAAAAAAAACAGGTATAAATAAATGAGAGAAAGATATGCAATCATTAGGCTTTCGTAACTAAGTGTGTAACTTTTGTTGGTTTTTGACTTTTGTTAGCAGATTCGTTGGCAATAGTTAGAGGAGTCCCTCAATCTCTGAAAAAACCCGTTTGTTCGATTCGTTAATATGAAAGGTGGTCTTATAGATGAAAATGAATGATGTTACTATACAACTTAGAATGTTTCGCAGTGTACCATCTCTAGAATGAATATAAAACCAAATATTATGAGTGCAGCAGACACGTTATAGCTTAACCACGAGCTTTAACTCCTGCAGAAGACACTTTTATAGCTCTTTCAGCCCTAAAGAGAAGAAGCAATATGAAACTGTACTGTAAGTAGTATAATTCTGTAGTATCAAGGAGAAGAAGATCCGCTAATATGGTGCGAAGGCATCTTCAACATAAAGGTGTCTAATCAAGGTGACTAGTTGTGTGTGTCCTCTTCACTGGACGACAGGGAAGGTCCCGCTTATCTTGGACAATCGAACTTATTTTCCTGCCCACAGAGCTGTACTTCTTACGGACGAATGTAGATTTCCACGGGAGAGCGATTCAGAACGTGTGCTAATCTAGAATGAAAAAAGCATCAGTTACCACCAATCCTACAAAGGAAGTGTGGAAAGATACTGTTACAGCTATAGTGGAATAATGGTTTGACCAAAGATCTCACTTGTTTGTCGCACTGACTTGCTTGTATTGCAGACGGGTACTTTGACGGTGTGAGATATCAGGATACGATCCTTGATGCATATTCCCCCTCTATACCGGTTCAATTGGTGATGGTTTCTTTGTGATAGGGCTACTTCTCGAGTTGTACTTGTTGATGAATACCTTGTGGGTCTTGGTTGGGAGAGAATGAAATAACCAGCTTGATCTGCAGAACTGAATACTATAGAGCGTCTGTATGACTATCCTGTTAGATAATTTTCTGTTGTTTTAAATCCCCTATTCTAAGGTCGTTTGGAGAGTTGGAAAACCGCTTACTCCATGTCTGGTCTTCGTTTCCCATTTTGACAACTAAAAACTTTATTGACAGTATTGAAACCCGATGCCCTCAATGCATTTAAGCTATCCTTTATTGAAACATCCTATTGTTATGTTTCAGTGACATTTTATCAAATAAAACTGTGAATATTCTTTTTTCCAAGAATAAAACTTTCCAATAAATTTGCTGTTTTGTTGTAAATCATTTATACATATTTCTTTTTTAAATTTCTGTATTACAATTAATACATACATGTTCTGGTTATATGTATTCCAAATCTGGTACACATTTATATGCATATATACTTACATATGCATATAATTCTATCAATGAACTTTCTTAAATGTTTATTGAAATAGAATTCACGAAAAAAATTCTATGTAAATCCCAGTTAAAATATATAATTTCAAACATATGTTAACACAATAAATTGTCAAACTTATGCGTGACTAATGTTTTTTTTGCCTATAATAAAAGCTATGACTATTTCAAGAAAATATTTTTTAATTCATTTTCCCTATTATTCATTATAAGAAAAATTATATTTTCGGAATCAAACATTTGCATTTTCTTGTGAAAAATAATTATTATTGTATTTTTGATTTCCTCCAAATTATCAACGTAATATCAAAAGAATAAAAATAATCGGACTCGATAATTTTTTTCGTGTTGACGTTGATAACAATTTATTTTGATGTTGCATTGTAAGTTTTCATAGATTAGTTTTTGTATTTGGTCATTGACAGCTTAATATTCTTTAGAAAATTTTTATAATTTAATGTCTCGCGCGCGCGCGCGAAAATTCTTTTTGGATTTAGACTATCAAAACAAGTTAGTTTTTATAATGAAAAGAAAGTTAATGTGAATACAGTTTATCTTTAATCTTTCAAAACATCTTTATTTCTTGGAAAATATTCCAGACATTAAAAATAATAGTTAATAAACTGTATGAAAAAAAAGAAAAGTTAAAACGTTTCAGCTAAATCTAACGTTAATGTAATGTCTAATAACATCTAACGACATTAGATTAACGTTAATGTAACGTTAATCTAATGTCGACATGTAAGTTGTTTTGATACAAGTTCTGAGAATAATTTAAAAATGATATATTTTTCAATTTGCTTCGTAAGAAAACTTCATTCAGCGTGCTTTCAAAAATATAATAGAAGTAAAATAAAATTTTGTGCATAATATCTATGCAGTTATTATAAAAAAATAAAATAGTATTATTTATTCAAGTATCCTTTCAAAGTTCATTTTCAAATAACAGAAATAAATAAATACTGTGTAAGAACACAAGTATTTAGATTATATGATTAAATTTAAGTGTTTAATAATATAATAACATTATACCTATAATGTATACTTAAATATGCATATGTACAAATTTACAAGCATTATTGTTCTAATTACATTATTCTGTAAAATCGAATGATTGTTTGCCGAGTAAATAATTATCAGTGTATATTTCATGAAAATTTTTAATTTAACTGAAGTGTGTTGTTTTTGTCTCTTATTCTCTATCTAGTTAGCCAATAGGCTAAAGCAGATCTATGAAACAGTGAACTAGCAAAAGGTACAAAACGTAAAATTTCAAAATAAGTCGTTCTTCAAATCCCAAGCAGGATCCAGTTGTAGGAAAGTAGATGGCCAGGTGTAAAATATTGCATTTCCTGCACATTGGGAAGATCTTTTTTCCTTGGTCAATTTTAATACGTTTTCAAGATGGGAGAGAACACCAAGATGAAGCAACTGTAGAATTGACTTTTGAGCATATCTTCCAAAAAGTCAGGGCAATGGATGTTAAAGTCATTAATCATCTAAGTGTTTCATACATGATTTGAGGTAAAGAAGTTTTTGTGCTTTTTGATTATATATACTTGTTTCATTTGTATATTATATAGTGCAGTTCAATTATTCAGCTTGTTTATAATTTAATTCTGCTAACTATACTAATATGACTTAAAAATAAAGAGAAGGACATATTTTTATGCCATTTTAATATAATCAAAGACTTTTAACATAAAAGTAATGAGAAAAAACTTAATATTTTTAAAGAAATATTTGTTTAATTTATTTTTATATAAAGTTGAAAACAATACATTTCTGATTTTTTATTTACTTTTTATAAACAAGTTTTCCTCCTTTAATATATAAACATTAGGCTATTTTTGAGATAGTAATTTTTTAAAAATTGTAACCGTAATAATCATTTTTAAAATACTAGTTCGGCGAGATTCTTTGAAATATTTGTCCTTTTGCGTAAATTATTAGATTTAATATTGTAGCCTTCTTGGGATAAAAATAATGTCTGGCTATATATGAAAGTTATTTATTACATCATTCTCAATATCACCAGTAACAAAGAACAGTTATAATTAAATAAATATAAGGACAGAAAAATAATTTATATATAATTATTATTAAATACGGGATAGAGAGAGTTATAATTAAATACTGCATTTCACTCTATGACCACTGGTATTTCATTCAGATTTTGTTTCTTTTGCCTCTGTTCACAGACAAGTAATTTATTTTTGCCGCTAGTAATTTGATAAAATAATTTCATTACACTGTTAAGTTTTATGTCTAAAACTGAAAAGAAATTCAAAATCTATTCTCTGGAATGCATCAAATTCTAATTTTCACAGCATTTTTTTTTATAAAATTTATGGTAAATGTAATTTAATTTCATGATACTATGCATATTTTTTATAAATTTATTTCAGTACAGAAAATTGCTTTTGTTTGATATTGAACTAAAATTTGCAATAACAGTTCTTATCTTATTCACGAAGATAGTATAACTTTTCTTTAAGGAAATTGAAATTTAATTTTTGTGCATTTGAAGCATTGGATTTTGATACAACAATTTTAATAAAGTTTAATATAAATTAAAGTTCATAAAATATGAAATATATTTTAATATCAATTATCAATTTAATTTTTAAATATAGATGTTGTTACAAATATTGTGAATAAAAATTTTAAATATCGCATGATTCAAATGATAAAAGACAATATATTTTTTTTAACGACTTCCCATAAAATTAAAAGCAATATTTTTTAAAATAAATACTAGAAATGAAATCCCAGTTCTGAGCAAAATGCATTTAATTAATTCAACCAACTTTTTATATTTTTTGTTTAATGAAGTTAAAACCTTTTAAAATTAACTTATCCCTTAGCTACTGAATATAATCTAATATAATATAATTTTCCTTTGTGTATTTAGTGACTTTCCTACATTTTAATGCATAGTTTTTTCATTCATTTATAATGATTCATGTTTTATCCTTTTATACGTTGCAGGAAAAACTGTAGATATAAATTAGTTCTAATCAACGTTGCTTTTCAAAGTCTCTAGAGCTTATAAAGTTAATGTAAACCTTACATAGAAATAAATAATAAGCTTTTGACTTATCATAAAGTTATAAGTTAAAATATGGATTTCGGTATTGATACTGACTGTTATCTGCACGGAAATTTTTGTTATCTAATTGTCGTAGTGTAAAACGACATAACCAAACCCTGGGAAAATGGATATGTATATTTTTATTGCACTTTAATTTAAGAGTTTCCGCTTTTCCTTTCAAACTAAGCTGTAATAGTATAACGGAAAGGATGCAATAAAAATTGGCACAAGGAGCCAAGTGCAATAAAAGAATAAATTCTTCCTTTCGGAAGATATGAATGATCGTGAGAAAATTACAAGGGAAGTTTATGTTTTATGATACGTTTTGTTTGTAAATCTGACCAGTCGGGATTAAGGGGGAGAGATTTCTGACCTATCCCATAGGAGTGTAGGACGTTATATGGAACTTGGGAAAACCAATGGTGTAAAGAGGAGGAGCTAAGATGAGAATTTAAAAACTGCATCTAAGAATGGAAGACAGGGAGACACAGAGACAGAGAAAGTCCTCACACACAGAAGTTCCTGAGATACACAAGGTAGAGAAAACCAAGAGATGCCCAACAAAGAAAAGGAGTAAACGGAGTATGATTGCACTGGCCTGGAGAAGTCCTGCCTCGACTGTCCTGAATGGGAATGCAGATGCCAGACAAATAGATGAAGAAGAGGTGACAAAGTCGGAAAAGAGGTATACTGAGCAGCAAGCCAAGTAAGATGCGGAGATATCAGTGAATGGAAATGCAAAGCGGAGATGCTGAGTAGAGGACGGGAAGTGGATGAAAAAGGAGAATCATCGACACCGGAGAGCGGCGAAGTCTCAGACACCAAAATACTACTTCTGAAAGGGGTGAGTCTGATCTCTGGTTCCATTTCCCTCTGGTCATTATGGTTATTGTGTAAATATCATAAAAATAATAGTAATGTTAGAATCTTCTCAAATATTTAATCAAGAATGTTTTAATCATAAATGTAAATATCTTTGTAATGAATTTGCTAAAATAAATTATTAAGTTTTATTGTATTTTGTTTTGAATTGATCTCTGTTATTCAATTATTTAAATAACGAATCTGGGTTTTCCTCGGAGTTTTCTAAAATTGCCGAGGTCACCACAACACTAATATTTTCGTAAAAGTGGAAAATGATTATTAATACAGTAATAAAGGAGTTGAAAAGTTTTAAGAAGTTTTTACATTTGTTAATTAAGAGTGTTTACAAGTTTTTCGCGTAATGAAATATTCAATATTTGACATTTACAGGAATGGTATAGTGATATAATAAAATGAAATGAAATAAAAGGTCTCCAGTCATTTATTTTTAACGTAATGAATTAAAATGTTTCGAATTAAAATTTTACATATAATTAAATTTATGTTAATGGCAATTATACATTAATTTTAAGATAGAAATTGTAGTTTCCATTAGATCCCCCCAGGACTCTATATATATATATATAACAAAAAAGGTATGGGCACTGCAGGCTTTAATCCCTTGGGCTGATATGCCACTATAAATTTAGTTCAGTTTTATTATATCCTAACGATGAAAATATCAAGATATTAAAAAATGTTATAACTATGGTAATATTTATTTTTTGCTTGATCAGCCAGAAATTTATACATTTAAATCCAATTCTTAAAATAAATGAATTAAAATATCGTTAAAAATATAAAAAAAATATGTAGAGACTATGTAAGGAAATGTGTAATACTGTGTGTGAACGCTTTTAATTTTTATTGAAAGAAATTTCTGAAATGCAATAAATGATACACATCATCTATTGAATAATTGCAAAGTTCATACTCTAACTGTTACAACTAGGACATTTATTATTTGCAAAGGAAAATATTGGTAGTTTTTTTATTAACAGAATGAAAAAGAAAAAACAGATTAATAAGGAATGCTTTGCTAACATAGTTTAGAGTCATTTAAAATTATAATGGGAATTGTAGTGGATGGAAATCAAGTGATGAATAGTGAAAGAAATATTGTAGCATTCTTAATGGAAATATCATGAAAAATTTTGAAGAGAAGTTAGTGAAAGATGGCAATTTCAAATTGAACACTGTAAAATAATTTATAACAACTCCATTATGTTAAATTTGAGGTCAATGCTTACAGCTTTCACTTCCGTCACAAGATGGAAATGTGGTTTGATGACACAAGTCATCAAACCACATTTTGACAAGTGCTAATTAATCCAATTAATAAGGGCATTATTGTCCCAGGAAATTTAATTTCCAACTGGAATCAAAGTTCAATCGAAGAACTAGCTTACTCAGTTAAAGTTTTTGATATTTCTCCGTAGTGATCCTTTTTGTCAGCGGTATGGTTAGGCTATTTGAAGATCCCTACGTAGCATTCATCCATCTCTATATTTAACAGGTGAAAGGAGATAATTAAAATGACACATTAACTCGTTTACCTCTATTTCTTTTAAACTTACATTTCTATTATTATGCAAAAATGCGTGAAAGGGGATTTAACTGACAATATAACAGTTACTAGCTTATCAATCGATCAAGAGTTATGGTTGTAGCACCACTGCACACAGTGCGTGATAATTTTTTATCACACAGTTTATTTTTATTTCTATTATTTTGTTTATTGTAACGTATCTTGGCAGGTTATAAATTCATTGTTACGACTTTAGAAAGAAATTTATAAATGGCTAAAGGATGATATATCTTGCTCCGAATTACTTCTGTCGCGAGTTCTCTATCACTGAGAACACCGAGTGATAGAGAATGGTCTTTTCCTATGACTTAGTTTTTCTTTATATCCATTATTTTGTTTTGTGGAACTTATCTTGGAATGTTAAGCCATCGTTGTTATGAATTTTGAAATACATTTATAATTTTCTAAATGATATATCTTGCTTTGACTTACTTTTGGTCTGGTGCTTTTAATTTGCCCTTTTTGAAAATTTTTGAGTCTAATATTTTATACTTCTTACAAAAGTCTAAAGCATAGATAGCTTCACAGAAACTGTTTTGCACTACTGATATATATATATATATATATATATATATATATATATATATATATATATATATATATATATATATATATATATATATATATATATGTATATATATATATATATATATATATATATATATATATATATATATATATATATATATATATATATATATATATATAATTATAAAGCAAAAAATATAAATATATATAAAAATATAAATATATATAAAAATACAATACAGAATATACAATACAATAGGAAATCTAGCCAGCGCAAAAGCAGCTAAAGAAAGATTTGCCAATATAAATAAGATAAAACATGAAAAATATGAAATTGGAAAAACAGTGAAATATAAATAAGATAAAACATGAAAAATATGGAAAAGCACTGAAATATATGAAACAAATGAAAAGAAGAAGAAAGCATAGGGGCCACGTCTTCATCAGGAGGGAGATGGCCAGCTATGCAAAAAGAAGAAAGAACACTCTTTTCTGACATGCTCGAAGGACAAATGTCTAAAGATCTTCGAGCAATTCCCCCAAAGAGTGTTCGTATTAAATGAACTTAGGTGCAAAATTAGAAATACCAATAAATTAAACATGAATGCAATTAGAGATACTCATATAAATGAAACATACATACATGCAGTAAAAAATTAAATACATAAAGCCAAAGTCAGCAAGTCAGATGGAATTTATATAAAATAGTATGAAAGTTGCCAAAAGTAATTTTAAAATTATAGTAAAGAAGTGTTGCCAGTTGTAATTAGATTAAATTTAAAATATAAATGTAGGTGTTTTCAGGATTCTTGTAAGAACTTCAAAGCTTGGGTGGCCCTTCTGTAGTTATAAAAACTACTCATTACTTCAATCTTACGAGCGATTCCGTACTTCCTACATATTTTAAAATAAAATTAATTGGAATATTATTATTTTTTAAGTGATCTATCAGTCGTTTAATTTGATTTTTAGTAGATTCATGGTTGTTGCAGATATTATAAATGCGATTAAGTTCATTAATTATAACGTTTCTGTATATTTTTAAAGAAATATTTGAGTTCCAGGAAATTAACTTATTAACATGAAAATTAAATTGATTTGTTTTGTCGAAGACATCAATATATGTAGTAGAATTATCAATAGTGATAAATAAATCCAAAAATTCTGTTTTAGTACCAAATTAATTAGTTTTAATTAGAGAAAGCTCTTCAAGATAAAAAGTTTTAGAAATTTTAAAATGTTAAAAATAACGAAATCATTTATGTATCTGAAAGCAAAAGGATATTGATAAAAGAAGTTTTTTTCAAAATAATGTAGAAATAAATTTGCTAGTGGGCTGGAAAAGTTTGATCCCTGTGGAATTCCACAATTTTGAATAAAAATATTTTCACCGTTAAATATATAATTGTTATAAATACACATTTTAACTAGATTATTCCAGTATTCAAAATTAATATTTAATAATTTTCTATAGTCCTGATAATAAATGTGTAATACGTTGTTTAGTTTATCAATGGGAATACTAGTAAAGAGGTCCTTAAAGTCAAAGGATTTAACACTATGAATTTTATTTTTTGATAAGAAATCCAAAATAGGTTTATTATTATTAATGATCCAACTAGCATCTGATTTAATAATATAGTCTAGTATAATATTAAGAATTTTAGCAAAAATGATTCTAGGTTTATTCATGTACGATTTAGTACCACAGGTGATAAATCTAAACTTTATAGGAATTTTATGAAATTTAGGAATGACTGTTAAATAAGGAAACTC